>SPJY01017326.1:310695-434141 GCA_005191435.1 Raddia distichophylla
CATATATAACGAATTTATTTTAGTATGTAACCTAACTTTGTATCTTCTGCAAAACAGATAAATGATTGTCATATGACATCATGGATGGATGATCCTTTTCCAATGACAGCAAATGCATACATGATGGTTCTCCACGCAAGTATCGCAGATCTTGAACAACGTCTCGAAATGACAAGGCGTACACTAGAGTTGCATGTCCGCACGGAACGCTTGTGCCCTGCATGTCGGAGGTGTCGTGTGTAAACCGCTGGCACCCACATGTTACGTACTTTTAAATTCCGCTAAGTCATGCATGCCACTGTTTATCTATGTCATGCTATTGTCCGGTGTGTTTTTCCGTACTGGTAATGTAGACATACAGAGCATCGGACTCTGTGTTTGTACAATGTGATATGTGGCCAGTAACACGTCTGCCAAAGTGTCCTATCGTCTTTGCGACTTCAACCCTCACTAGCAAAGTGTCCTACTGACTGCGCGACGTGACTCATCGCTGGTAAAGTGTCCTATTCTGTGCGCGACGTGACTGATCACTACTAATCTTTGACTACACTGTTCAAGTGACCTATCACTGAAAAGTTCTGCAGTGATCGGTTAAATCATGTAGAACTGTGTGGTCCAGCGGTCCCTGTTTAAGTGGTCTATCACTGCAAAGGTCTGCAGTGACACATTAAATCATTCAGAACTGTGCGGTCCAGTGGTCCCTGTTGAAGTGACCTATCACTGCAAAGGTCTGTCGTGACACATTAAATCATCTTGAACTGTGCGGTCCAGCGGTCCTTATTGAAGTGACATATCACTGCAAAGATCTGCAGTGACACATTAAATCATCTCAAACTGTGCGTTGTGTATGTCTTATTCAATTCGAGCATATTGCGCAATATCACCTATTTAAACCTACACGGTCTCACTCCGAACAGCACAACCAACAAGAGCATTCTAAGCACTTCACTTCGCAAACCTCTCAGGATCAAGACAGTCATATGGAGTTCCTATCGCCACCAAGGGAGTCTCTCCACGAATCTGTCCCAGAAAGTGTTCAGCCGCCCATGTGTCTATGCGGCAGTCTTTGCGTTTTGTGGCAGCCCCAAAACATAGGCTATACTTACGGGAGAAGGTATTGGAAGTATGCAAACTATGCGTACAACCGAACTGCCGAGATGGAGAGGAGGGCAAAGCACCCTGTAAGTCACTTCTTACTTATTTCTTCCGTAACGAACATATACACGCAGATGCTAACCTCAATCTTTTTAGCCTCCATTATACGAGTTTCTGCAATATTTGGACGCAGAGCAAACTCTCGAAATGGAGCGGCAGATGCAGTGGGAGGCGGCGAGGCGCAGGGCCAGGGCCGAGGAACGGTGGCAAGACGCCCTCAGGGAAGAAAGAAACAAGCGTGCGAGAGAAGAGTTTCAGGCACAGCGCGAGGCTGACCGACAGCGCCAGTTCAATGAGCGTGAGAGGGTTGCTAGAGCCAGGGATGCAGGACCTAACGCGTTTGTGAAGGGCAAATACCCCCGCTGCACCCAGTTGTATGGTTGTCGTTTATGACAACTATGTTTTAAATCTCCTAAGGCATGTAGGTTTAGATATGATGCACTACTACGGTAGATTGTCTTATGCAGCACGCGTGCCATTGCTTGTATGTTGTAATCCGAATTTTTATTATTTAATCTCCAGTTCTCTAAAACCATAAACCGTTTACTTGCTCCGACAGAACTAATCACTGTTTCTAATTTTAGCATTGCTTACTTATTTTTAGTTTTTCTACTTAATTCAACTGAGTGAACAAATAAGTCAAATAATAGCACATACTGAACACCAGAGTAGTCTGCAACTGGTTCAAATTTTAGAAATTTTTTTTATCAATCTCGTTTAATCTAGTTTCTCTAATTCTTTCCCAATATTATATTTTTCTGCTAATAATTAATGTAAATATAATATTTCTAACTATATTAGTGCATCTATCTATTTATCATTTACATAAAATGATGCATTACCAACTTAAGCTACTATACCAAGCTATTTAACTAAATTGGGAGGGAAATTAATTAAGCCGTTGCGCCTTGGAGTGAGGGCGAAGCATGGCGCAGCGCCGGCGCGCGCGCAAGGGGACGGCCGATGCCACATGGCGGCAGGAGCCACCTGGGGTGGCGGAACCAGCCTCTAGCCGTCCCGGGTAGCGGAAGCCGTGCATATTTCCGGAATTCTAGCTCACTTCCGCATATTTTTTCAATTTCTATTTAC
Source organism: Raddia distichophylla (assembly GCA_005191435.1). Taxonomy (NCBI): domain Eukaryota; kingdom Viridiplantae; phylum Streptophyta; class Magnoliopsida; order Poales; family Poaceae; genus Raddia; species Raddia distichophylla. The sequence continues at coordinate 312,940 of SPJY01017326.1, forward strand.
ATGTATACTGTTCAACCAATTTTTCCGCCTTCTTTAGCCGATTTTAAAAATATTATAGAACTATCGGCTATTTAAATATTTTGGTGTTAACACTTCTCGATACCGATTTTCATGAATCGGTAGTTCGGTATGGAGATATGCGTATATGTATGCAATCCCCTTCAGAAAGATAACGTGCATCCCAAACTTCAAGGTACAAATCACAAAAGGAATAAAATGCGAAAGAAAACGATACACTTTTGTAGAACGTCTTTTTTCGTCGGCAAAGGACGAGTAAAAACGCAAAGCGAAAACTTTTACATGCATCGAATCAAACAACGAAAATGAAAAGGAAATACAGGGAAACATGACCGTGATACATCATCGATCATTCGTACACACATACGTGAACATACGTCATGACGAAGAACAAGCAATTGTCGAACACGCGAACTGAGAAGCACGCTGAATTCGTTTCACCCACTTGAGGCCATCTCGGTTGCAGACTTGCCAGCGCTTATATGGATGTGTACTCATGGTCGGCAGCTGGTTGATGGTAGCCGATGAACACGTCGCCGTAGACGAGCCCGGCGAGGCCACCCCCGATCAGGGGGCCGACCCAGTAGACCCAGTTGCCGGCGAAGTTGCCGGAGGCGACGGCCGGGCCGAAGGAGCGGGCGGGGTTCATGGAGCCGCCGCTGAACGGGCCGGCGGCGAGGATGTTGGCCCCGACGATGAAGCCGATGGCGATGGGCGCAATGGTGCCGAGGGACCCCTTCTTCGGGTCCGCCGCGGTGGCGTACACCGTGTACACCAGCGCGAAGGTGATCACGATCTCCATCACCACGCCCTCCAGCGCGCTGATGCCGGCGACGCCGTGCGTCGGGATGGCCTGTGTTGAGAACTCGCCGGTGAGGCCATGGCCATGCTGCTTAAATTTTGCCGTAAATCGCGAGGTGAAATTAAACGGGAAGGGTTTGAGGTTTTGCCAACCTTGCCGTGGGTGACGAATTTGAGGAGCAGGCAGGCGACGGTGGAACCGAGCAGCTGGGTGACCCAGTAGAGGAGTCCGGTGAGGATGGTGATGTGGCCGCCGACGGCGAGGCCGAATGTCACGGCGGGGTTCAGGTGCCCTCCGGAGATGTTCGCGGCGACGGCGACGCCGACGAAGAGCGCCAGCCCGTGGGCGATCGCGATCGCCACCAACCCGGCCGGGTCGAGCGCGCCGCCCTTCGTCAGTTGCCCTGCACAGTGCAAAACGTACGCCAAGCCGACGACGATCAGCACTGGACCGTATCCGACTGGCTGATCGCCGACAAGCCGTGTGCTCGCAGCTCGAAGCTGCCCGGAGACTCACCGTAGGCGATGGCGGACCCGACGCCGGCGAACACGAAGAGGAGCGTGGCGATGAACTCCGCCACGTAGGCCTTGACGGACGTGGCGCTGAAGGAATCGCCGCAGCTTCCGAATGTGAGCTTCACCATTTTGCTCTCTCTCTCTCTCTCTCTCTCTGGCTCTGAACTTGAGATTAGGAGAGCTAGTTGCTTTACACTGATGAGAGGAGCTCTATCAACTTAAGCCCCTTTTATACGCACAAGATCGTGCTAGCAACATAATCGTCAGCTTCAATTTTGGATTAGAATACTCTGGACGGTGTGGATGAATGGATGCTTACCACAAACATTTTAGTTTAAGTGCTAGCTTGTTCTATGATGGACACTAGCTAGCCTGCCCAACCGCACTCTGGGTTTGTTCAAAATGTTGTTGCCATTATCAACTTTTAGATAGGGAACATGTGGAATACAACAAGGCGATGAGAATACTAGGCATTAGAGTATTGTTATCTATTTTTTCTAGATGTGCATTCAAATGGCTGGAAAACTGGAGACGTCTCGATGTGCTGTTCTTAATATGTTTCGGATGAAACCACTTAGAAAATTTTGGAAATTCATTGGGCTGGCTAATCGGCAATCATTGCAGAGGAGTTCCGCTACAAAATAATAGAGGATTGGGCTAATGAGCAGTGCCATCTGCTGCTGATGTTTTCTTTTAAGAATTCCCCATAATCGAAGGTTGATAAGTAATAAATAAAATAATGATAAAATTCGTTTCATGTCATGCAAAGATCAAAAGTTATATGTTACTTTCGAAATTTTGATTGGTGGTTTAAATGCCATGTGGACCTACAACCCACGCTTGTCATTGACAAACAAAATAACGAATTCTTATATTTCAATTCGGAGTCACAAAATTAATTATTTCTTTCAAGTAATTGCCGAGGCACCAAAAATTAACCCCCCTCCCCACGACACACAATCCACACATACAAAAAGAGTATGTTAAAACTTAAAAAGCCTATCCAGGCAACCTGAGAAAAAGGGTACCAGTAGAACACGAAAGTACTATGTGAACATGGACGCGATCGAGCTATAGCACAACCCCGTTTGATAAGCTGATAAATCATATCCCCGTTTGATATAAGCTAATAAATCATGTTTTTTACGGCTTCATGGAGAGGCATGAAAAAATGCTACTCCCTCCGTTCCAAATTGTAGTTCACCGTTGACTTTTGAAGACACCTATTGATCATTCGTCTTATTAAAAAAAGTAGTGCAAACATGCAAAAATATAAATCATGCTTAAAATATGTTTAATAATAAAAAAATCACAACAAAATAAATAATATTTACATATATTTTTTGAATAAGACGAATGGTCAAATAGAATATCCAAAAGTCAACATTGAATTACAGTTTGGAACGGAGGGAATATTGTGGAATTTATCCTATTTAGCATTTTAACATAATGCTATATAAAATATAAAATATCTGTATAACATTAGTCAAATCTAATTAAATAAAAGCATACATGTTTGTTTATAAGTATTACAATGTCCACGTGGCCATAATTAATGTGTAGAATAAGTGTCTGCTATCTATCCTTCTATACATTTATTATAGAGAAACTTCTCTAAGTAGTCATTTATTTGTTCATATAGTAGCCAAATGATGTAAGAATGAAGGAGAGGATAACAAAAAGCGTAATTGATGGTCCGAGTTTCAAAAAAAATTGACAAAAGTAGCATAGCAGTGCTATATCAACTAAAAAAAGCAGAAATATCAGTCAATTTAGCAGTCATAGCCATGTTTGCGGAATTTTAGTGTTTAGTGTAGCATTTTACGTCCGAAAATATTATAGTGATGCTATCGCAAAGCTACAGGGGTCAGGGGCTACTTAGAACCTCATCGACTCGTTTCTCGCTCATCGTTTGCGCTTTCATCACTCGCAACATGCTCCCAACTGTCCACGTCCTCTCGCTCGTTCTGTGCTCGCTCATGAGTCATGGCCGCCACTTGCTAGTTGCTGCTCCCTTCTCTCCCCCTGATTTCCCGATGACAACCTCGTTCAATGAGCTTTAGCGGTCTGATTCGAACATAATGACATAGGGGCTCACCATATTCAAAAAACAAAAAGACCAGAGAAAAGATTAATCCTCATTTCCGTCATGAAACTTCAGCAGTGCACGTATGTTATGTTGTCGTACAAAACTTTAAGTTTGTCTTGTGAAATTTTTGTTTTGATGACGTCAGTACGACGCGAGTGTCCCGAGCTCTGACGCTCCCGAGAAAAAAAGGGTGTGAAAATAGTTAGCACGCATTTGTTGTGTGTCCGCTAATCAATTTTTACTTTTTGAAATTAGATCAACAAGACACCTCGCCTATTTAAGGAAACCAATCTTTACTAGATACAGTGGGACGCCGGATGATATCCCGTATCACAAGGGGAGGGAGGCTGCATTTTCTAGAGAGTTTTCGTCAGTGATCATGACTGGAACCAATGGAGAACTCTGCGTTGTGAAGTCGGTGAGAGTACTATTGTACAAAAACAAAAGGTCGGTGACAGAGAGTATTCAATCAGCCAAGTCCGCATCAGGTACAACAATTGAAAAGGTGCAGCAATAGGGTTAGATTGATAGTGCTATAATCAGTGGCGACGACTTCATTTTATAGCCCGAAATGATCGGTTTGTTAATACTCAGCAACCATCAAACGTGAAATTTCCCCATTACCTTTGCAATGATATTGGTGTTACAAAAAGAAAAGGATTTGCTGTAAAGGGCTTTCATGTTTGTTCGGGATCGTAGCTTTGCAAAGATAACGTCCTGTAAATGACCAGTAGTTTTTCACTCAAGTAAAATGGTCAGTAGTTTTGTTCAGGATCATAGCTTTCAAGTTTAAGCTTTGACATAGAGTGCACCAGGCTAAGATCTCTGCTTATCCACTTAAAAAAAAAAAGATGTGTGCTTTTTTATTCATATTTTACTGGCATTTCCCGTTTATTTTTCCTGCAAGTCGAAAGTCTTGCCATACAGGTTTTTGCCCTTGTCATGCAAGCCATGCAGGTTCTGTCCAGATACACACTGCTCTTAGAATAGAACTGCAATAATCTTCTGCATTTTTCATACACAGTTCTGTGACAGGAGCCAAATATGTGAGTTGCGAGGCTCAAATTTTGTAGTGCAGTGGTTTAGCACTTTTTGACTGCGGCCGAGAGGCTCCTGGCCACTAACCTGTAGAGATTAGGTGCTCTGTCCCGCTCTCTGCATTATTCAACGGCAGTGGCACGCTATTGTTTAAGAACGCTTTAGTGGACAAATGTTTGTTTAGCTTATCGCTTTACGCGAATAATTGAGAAATATCGCCTGCATTTTGGGAATCTTTGGCACATGAATGCCACTCTGCCCTTCCTCCCTTATTGTTCATGTTCGTATGCATGATGTATCAGGTTTCATCTTTCCACTGACCGTGTAACGGGAGATTCCCAATAGGTGTACACTCTGCTTGCTATTGCTCATATGATGGAATCCTGCTGTATGATCACTGCTCAGTTGGTGTTACAACCGTTCTGACATGTGGACTTCTGCTCTGGAGATATTGCGCAAGAGATCACAAGCACAGGCAGGCACATATAATAGTTCGATAGTATAGACCGTGTACAATTTAACTTAAAAAAGTTTACATACTATTTTGTCACATAACTTCAGTCTATAGGTAGTCTCTTGTGTACCTTGTTTTTTTTTGTTTTAAATGAATTTGCAACAACTAAAAAGTATCATGTAGTTAATTGTTATATCTTTTTTACAATATCAGAACTATATGTAAATTTAATTATTGACTAATGTAAAAGAGGTCCATTGAAGTTTAAATCATGCCCTATGACTCATATACATAGCGGTTTTATGGGCTAGTAGGCCATGTAGCATGTATTGACCGGGCCTTTTCTCCTCTCCCTTATGATATAGTGGGCCGTGTGGTATGTGTCTACTGGGCCTTTTCTTGTCTCCCAACTTGACATATAATTTGTCAATAAATATATAAAAAACGCAGGCTCATCAGGGGAATTTAGGAAAATTTTGTTGGTAGAAAATGATGAAAATGAAAAAGGTAAGTATGCTATTTTGAATGTTGAATTTAATTTTTTAAATTACAATTAAAAGTCAAACTAACTTTGAATTTGAATTTAAAAATGCAAATAAAATGGTAAAGCTAATGTCCCTCTATTTAATCAATTAAAGATATTATAGGACAAATATATTTTTGAAAAATGCTTCTAGCCGTACGTCCGACCAGCGTCGGACGCTCGTGCGTGGCCCAACCGCACGGCCCAGCAGCGCGGTTCAACACGCTGCTAGCAAAAAACGAGCGTTTCATTTTTTTGTATTTAATTTTCTCATTTTTGTCTCTATTTCATTCGGAGTCCAAAATACATAGAACAAATTTCATAATTCATCTAAAATCCTAACAAACTCATTTTAAATACCTTTTTTTATTTTTTATTAGCTAAAATTTTTCAACAGTCTATACAAATTGTTTCCAATAGGCTAAACTAGTTATTTCTGCAGACTAGACATATTGTTTCAATAGAAAAAAACTAATTGTTGCACTTGGCTAGACATATCGTTCTAGTAGGCTAAACTAATTGTTCCAACAGATCAAAAATATTGTTCCAATAGGCTAACCAATTGTTTCAACTGACTAGATAGATTATTCCGACAGGCTAAACTAATTGTTTCAACATGCCAAACATATTGTTTTAATAGGCTATACAAATTATTTCATCAGACTAGACAAATTGTTTCAATAGGCTAAACTAGTTGTTTCAGCAGGCTATATATATTGTTCCAAAGGGCAAAACCAATTGTTTTAGCATGGTATATATATTGTTCCAATAGGCTAAGCCAACTGTTTCACTTGGTTATACGTCCACTAGGCAACAGTAATTGTTTCAACAGGCTAGCCATATTGTTTCAACTGATTAAACTAATTGTTGCATTAGGATAACAAATTGTTTCAGTAAATTTTTATACAGCAACATTGGTCTTGTCTTGTTCATAAAAATGCGAGGAATGCAGAGGTGCAAACGGTTCGTGCATTAGAGCAACCAATTAAAATCTATGGCAGTCGAAAGAGAAAATTGAAAGAAATCTTTTCGCTGACGTCATTGCATGCAAACAGGGAGAGATTCGTGAGCACACTGCGGCGGCGGAGGTGAAACAATGGCGGGAGAAGTTTGTTCCGATGGGGGCGCCGCATTGTTTTCAGTGGGTGAACGCGTCATTTGGTGGACCGACCGGGCCGCGCGAGCGTCCGACGGACGCGCGCTGGGTCGGACATCTGTCCCTAAGTCCGTGCCGTTTATTTTTTATATAACTATGCACATAAAATTATAGTATTTGGATTCTACACATTTTTCCAAATTTTATATTTTTTTATTCTATTTCTATGATTTTCTACAATTTATTTGATTGGTTTGAATTTATTTTTTGAAAAAATTGGATGCCATGTCATCTAAAACCGTAGTGGTTTTGAGTGGAGGGGGTATTTTGATCAGAATTGATAGTTGAGTGAGGTTGGATGCCCGGATTTAGAGTTGAGGGGGGCAAAACTCAACTTTTGCAATAGTTGAAAGGAGTAAAGTGAACTTTTTCCTTTATATACTCCCTCCGTTTCAAATTATAGTTCATGTTGACTTTTCGATATTTTATTTGACCATTCGTCTTATTAAAAAAATATATGTAAATATTATCTATTTTGTTGTGATTTGTTTTATCATTAAACATATTTTAAGTATGACTTATATTTTTTTGCATGTTTGCAATTATATTTTTTTGCATGTTTGCACTATTTTTTTTTAATAAGACGAATAGTCAAAAGGCGTCTCTAAAAATTAACAGTGAACTACAATTTGGAACAGAGAGAGTATATGAGATGCATTTGAGGCTGCCACCGGTTCTTTTATTATTTCGTTTTTCTCTTCTCGCATACACGCAACACTCGCTCTTGAATTTGTTTCTTGCTCGACGGCATCGCTGGAGTGGCGTCGCCACTTGCCCACGCAAACTAAACATAGCAATTAGCACTATAGCATACCAAGTTCATGCAATCATGCGCCATATATAATAGTACACACAATATAGCATACCAGATTCATGCAAGCATGCATGAACCATAAGCCCGGCCATAATAGTACAGATTTAAGCATACAGATAACAGTACTAGTTGATCACACATTAAAGACAACACAAGTTGACAAAAGACAACATCATATCACAATATAGCTTCATCACACAGTAGCCATTTCATGTCCCAGAGAAGGGGGCAAACTACTACAGTATTTGCATTTCATCACAGATTAGCCATGTCATATCCAAAAGAAGCCATACACCACTTGAAATCTCATCAAAGATCAAAGATGAAGGCCTTGTTTGTTTCAGATTAAATTAAATTAAATTAAAATTTGTTACTTTTGTATAAGCCAAATGATGTAATGTTTTGTAGTCATTCTTGTGGGGTTATAAATAGTTATTCTTAAAGTTTGTAAAATATTTTTTTCATAACTTTTTGAACTCGTTAAAACGTATTTTGAAGGGGTCACAAATTTGCTACAGTAAATCACAACTCAACATTAATCTGAAACAAACAAGGCCCAAGAGTCAAGTTCTTGCACCAGCACATAAATAAACTAGCAAATTATCAAGAAAGGCAAAGAACACAAAAGAAAAAAATAAATGAATTTTGGTTAACATAACAATCACCTGAAGGCCCTCTTGAATGTCTTGGAGATAAGACCAAAAGGTAGTAGCTTGTTTTTATTTCTCATCAACTTCAAAACATAAATGGATAATTAATAAGATTTTTTCATTCATGCCATTATAAAGTTCGGTTTCTTTCTGAATTGCCATTACAAAACACATATTTATATTGATGCCATTCCTTTTGCATCTATCTACCACCGATGCCATTGTGGAACATTTCGGAGGATTTACGAATTATACGCTAGCCAAATAAGCAAGAAATACATATGGGGCCCACATGTCATCCCCTCCCCTCCACCTTCTTCCTCCTTCCTCCTCCTACGCTCTCTCTCACCGAAGTGCCACCGCCGTCGCCTGAGCTTCCCATCTCCCCAACTCCATCAAGCCTCCCCAATTCGCCGTCGCCGCCCGCACAGCTCACCGCCACTGCCACCACCGGAGCTTCCCATCGATATAATTATACGTTTTGTAATGGCAAAACCGAAAAAACCCGAACTTTATAATGTTATGTACGTATGAAAAAAAAATCATAATTAATTTGTGGCCGCCCAAGGAATAAGGAGGTGTTATTCGCTTTTAGCCCATCAAAGGACAGAAGCTAGAATAAGAGCAACACAGGCCTAGTTATGGGTTGAATGGACTGCCATGTCTCTTTCTTGGACCGAGTGTTGAAACGAATCTGGTGCACCAGTTCTGAGCTTAGAAGTGCACATTTCCAAATGCTTTATACCGCGTATTCCGTCCATGATCCGTTCGCTCGCACCGTCCACGTCGTCTCCTTTTCCTCGCCGTCCTCCCGACGCGATGCTCGCTCCCGATGCGGCCACGCTGCCCGTTCGCACCTACTTTGGCCCGTCCCTGCCCTGCTCGCGACGTGTCCTCCTTTCGTTGCGCCCGCGTGTCATCCCGGTCTGGCGCTGGTGGTTTTGCAGGGGAGCCCTTTTCTTCGCGCATTTTGTGTTTGTGCCCTTTGAATTGTCTTTTCAGCTCCACCGTTCGCTTATTTTCGCGTGCCATTTTTTGACTTTACCCTTCGTATTGGGCTTGCCCCGCGGATTTGCCCTTTTGGCTTATGTAGTTGCACTCCGTTTTCGCACAAATTACTGGCTTATGCCATTGTTGGGCCCTGTTTGGCTGCGTGTTTTCCTCTGTTCGTGCCTTCATCGGCTTCTCCGTTCTGTGTACTTGCCCATTGTGTTCTCCGCTGGGTTGCCGGGGCTCGCCTGCCGGAGTTCAATGCCGCGCCGCCCGTGCCTCCGCCGTGCGCGTCTTGGTCGAAGGGTTCTTCCTGCCCATCCTTTGCCGCCTCGGCGCCGCTCGTCGCGCCGGTCTGTTTGTACGTTCGTTGCTTCCGCCCTAGCTCTCGCCTGTTTGCCTCTGTGTCTGGTGCTGTGCGGGTGTTCGCTTGGTTTTCTTTGCTTATTTCCGTTCATCTCCAGGTGCCTTACCGTTCAATTCACTTGACCAAACGTGCGCAGGCCCTTTGCACACCACCTGATATAACGCCATCTGGTTCATCTACGGCACAAGACACATATGACAACACTAAAGGAAAAAGGTATATTTAATGCAAACATACATGTTCATCTTACAAGAATACACAACGCTACAGATTTCAAATAACATATACATGTTACATATGCAGATCGGTTGCAGACACGGCAGGACCCAAAAAAGAAGCAGCAAAGAAGAGGCTTTTCAAAGGAAACAACTAGCCCCGTTAAATGACACAGCATATGGTTCGCCCCTGCAGCAACACGGCAAGACAGGTAGCATACTACACGAACGGTTCTACCTGCGACGGCGGCCATTGCAGTACGTGATACATGAAAATAAGACTGCCATGCTGCTCATATTTTGTGTTGTTTATGTAAGCAGCCTTACCCAGTAAGCATCGTGTAATATTAATCGTCTAAAACACTATCATCTGCACAATATATATGCCCGCCCTTGCCTACCAAATCACGACGTCATAATACATACCCGACAAAAAAAATCATCCGAGCTGATAGAATGCTGATTACTACTACCGAACAGGTTCATACCCCATACATCCCTTCGCCTTAATACAGATCATCAATTCCCGCGTTAATACATCGAGGCACATGACATTGCCAACGCCACGCAGCGGAGCACGTGTACCCCCTAGTATATAAGTATACTTCATACGCCGTATCGGTCCTGGATGCTGGGCATGTCCACGCTGGTTTCAGCCTCCTCCGGTGGCCACGTCACCCGAAAACACGGCGGCCGTCCGATGCTCATCGCGCGGCCTCAAGGTAGCGGTGGCTTCCGTGGTCTTCATTTGGCCACGTCTCTCTCCCCCACCTGCTTAGCTTGCCTGCCTCCATGGGACCACGAGGGTAACGCCTCCTCCCCCACACCGCGCGCCCTCGGCTGCTCCGCCTCCGAGCCTCGAACTCACCGGCACTACCGTTCTTGCGCGGCGCGCCGGTGCTCTTTGACTCCTCCAGACCGGCGCCGCCGTCCGCCGCTGCCCCGGTGCTCCTCCAGCCTCTGGCTCTCCCCGTCGTCGCGCCGGGCATGCATCCGCCTCCTCCCATCTGTTGGCAGCAGCCGCGGCGGCCCTCTCTCCTAGCCATCGCCGCAGCCTCCTCCTGGGGCAGATCCGGCGCCGTCACGAGCCGCCTCTGTGTCAAACCTCTGCCGAAGTCTCCCCCTGAGCCAGATCTGACACCGTCGCTGCTCCTCCCCAGGTCTTCTCCTATGGGTGGCCTCTGCTGTGCGCAGTTGGTGATTGGTTGGTCGCATTGATTCCTATCTGCAGGAAATTAAACATATGGTACATTGGTGCTGATCATGTCTTCATATTTTTGTGCGGTAGACTTAGGAAAGGTAAAACTAACGTCCCTCGATTTAATCAATAAAAGATATTATAGGAAAAATATATTTTTATATAATTATGCACATAAAATTATAGTATTTGGATTCTAAACATTTTTCAAAATTTTTATAATTTTATATTATATTTTTTATTTTTTATGATTTTCTACAAATTATTTGATTGATTTGAATTTATTTTAAAAAAAATTGGATGCCATGTCATCTAAAACCATAGTGGTTTTGAGTGGAGGGGGTATTTTGACCAGAATTGATAGTTGAGTGAGGTTGGATGCTCGGTTTTAGGCCCTGTTTGTTTGAGCTTCTGGCCTCAAACAAACAGCCAGCTTTTGAAACCCCGTTCAAAGAAGTCAGAAGCCATCAAAAGCCCAATTTATACTATGATCTGAGCTTTTTTCAAAAGCTAGTTTTTTGTGGCTTTTTTCAGAAGCAGCTTTTAGAGAAGCTGCAGCTCAAACAAACAGGGCCTTAGAGTTGAGAGGGCAAGACCGAACTTTTGCAATAGTTGAAGTGGGTAAAGTGGACTTTTTCCTTTATATATATGTGAGACGCATTAATTTGAGGCTCCAACCGGTTCTTTTATTATTTCGTTCTCTCTTCTTGCATACACGCAACACTCGCTCTTGAATTTGTTTCTTGCTCGACGGCATCGCTGGAGTGGCGTCGCCACTTGCCCACGCAAACTAAACATAGCAATTAGCACTATAGCATACCAAGTTCATGCAATCATGCGCCATATATAATAGTACACACAATATAGCATACCAGATTCATGCAAGCATGCATGAACCATAAGCCCGGCCATAATAGTACAGATTTAAGCATACAGATAACAGTACTAGTTGATCACACATTAAAGACAACACAAGTTGACAAAAGACAACATCATATCACAATATAGCTTCATCACACAGTAGCCATTTCATGTCCCAGAGAAGGGGGGCAAACTACAGTTTGCATTTCATCACACATTAGCCATGTCATATCCAAAAGAAGCCATGCATACACCACTTGAAATCTCATCAAAGATCAAAGATCGATCAAGAGTCAAGTTCTTGCATCAGCACATATATAAACTAGTAAATTATCAAGAAAGGCAAAGAACACCAAAAAAAAAAATGAATTTTGGTTAACATAACAATCACCTGAAGGCCCTCTTGAATGTCTTGGAGATAAGACCAAAAGGTAGTAGCTTGTTTTTATTTCTCATCAACTTTAAAACATAAATGGATAATTGATAAGATTTTTTTCACTCATGTCATTGTAAAGTTCGGTTTCTTCGGAATTGTCATTACAAAACACATGTTTATATTGATGCCATTTCTGTTGCATCTATCTACCACCGATGCCATTGTGGAACATTTCGGGGGATTTAAGAATTATACGCGAGACAAATGCGCAAGAAATATATGTGGGACCCACATGTCATCCTCTCCCCTCCACCTTCTTCTTCCTTCCTCCTCCTATGCTCTCTCTCTCACCGGAGTGCCGCCGCCGTCGCCGGAGCTTCCCATCTCCCCAACTCCATCGAGCCTCCCCAACTCGCCGCCGCCGCTCGCACAGCTCACCGCTGCTGCCACCGCCGGAGCTTCCCATCAATATAATTATACGTTTTGTACCGGTAAAACTGAAAAAACCGAATTTTATAATGTCATGGTATGAAAAAAAATCCTAATTAATTTGTGGCCGTCCAAGGAATAAGGAGGTGTTATTCGCTTTTAGCCATTAGAAGATAAGAGCAACACGGGAGGTGTTATTCGCTTTTAGCCATTAGAAGATAAGAGCAACACAGGCCTAGTTATGGGTTGGATGGACTGCCATGTCTCTTTTACCGTATGTGCACTTCTAAGCCTGATCTAAGAATAAGAGCTTAGAAGTGCACATACGGTATACATGAACTGATCTCTTTCTCATTTTTTTCATGGACCATTGTTCCTGTGCACCACGGTAGGCCTATTGGGCTACGCCCCTGACCCCTGCAAACGACACGGTCGCATCCCTGCATGAATAGATAGGCACCCCGCCAAGGATAAAAAGACCGGCCGCCACTCGGACTGTGCTCAGCACTCAGCACTTCGCCGCGGTTTCATTTCGTTATCCACGGCATAATATTGGCATCGCGTTGCGCGTGCTTTAATTCTTGCATGATTGCACATGCATGAACCATGCACGCGTCATATCCGTTTGACCCAACCGGTTAATGTGAGTGAGCAACCGATCATTCACTAAGCAGCTGATCATTCTCGTCTGCTTGTCATCATGTCATGCATATATGTTCTGTTCCCGTCTGATCTTGCAGTTGCAGGCAATGACGCTGAATAGTGATGCTGATGCCTGTGAGCGAAAATGGCCAGTCTCCATTCCTTTTTTTCCTACTTTTACGAATTATGCCACGAGCTGTCATCTGATGGTCTAGCTCAACTTTACACCATGCAACGCAACAGATCAGCTCGTGTCTTTTTTGTGAAGGTCAGATGGCTGCAGATGCTCGTTACACACGCAGTGACACAGGACATCGGTGCACTCATTTGAAGGTAAACCTTCAAAGGTTGATTTATCCTTTTGACTAAATGCATGCCACCCATGAAAGGACTAGATCTTAGCGTCAACGCATCGAAGTGCATGCACCAGTGCACCACCTGGGCGAAAAGAGTTTGGTCATTGTGCATGGCCTTCTGAACGCACGCATGCGATGCGTATGAGTATGACGTCAAAACATGCATGCCCACATATCAACATGGTGACGGGACCTGGAATTTTTTTTTCAAACTAACCCGGGAATATAATTTATGGCGAGTACAAAGCGTGCAACTTCATTATTCTGCGGACTGCTCCTTGCATCGGTATGAATCCAACCGTCTATATGCTTAATTATTTGCCACGTGGAATTGGATATGAATTTAGAATGAACCATCTATAGTCTGACTTCATAGCAAACTAAGATAAATTATGTATCGAGAAGTCGTCTATAACGACGTGCAAAAAAGTGACGTATTATATGATTTGGCTTTAGTATTTTGTACTCCCTCCATTCCAAAATATAAGGCATGGTTGTTGTTTATACCAATATTGTATGTATCCTTGATATATATAGTTTGAAACTTTGGATCGCTGGGAAGGATGTGGTTCCCAGCTATACTATAGATCTCACATTTTTTTCTTCATAACCCATAAGAGAACGTATAATGGTTAAGAGAACATACAATGGTTGGGACGACAGCTGTTTTTAACTGTGTTGCCATACCACTTATAAATAACACAAGAGACAACTCATACAATGGTATGTCTTTGGAGTTATCTCTAGGACCATTTAATGTACTGTGCTTCATTAATCTCGTGCATGCGTTGTTGGAGACAACTACTGTTAGATATAGCTATCGTCTCTATGCTATCTTTAGGTTGTCTATAAGTCGCTGTCAATTCTTATTTCTTGTGCAAGTGTCGTCTCTTGCATGCAAGACGACTCTCGCCTCTCTTTTCTCTCTCATCCAGATAAGCTCATATCTAATGTGGGCATGGTTCAAAGATAGAAAGACAACTTATATAGATGGCTAACATATAGCGTTGTACATGCTCTAAGCCCATAGATATTCAATTTAATAGCTAATATATTTATGCTTATGCTTTGAGCATGGTTTTTTCACTTGCAAGCGAATTTTCCTCGGCTATGATCATCGTTGCTTGTTGTGCTCCAAAAACTATGTGATGCCAGTGCAATCCCTCTCATGCATTTTTTCATTCATAAAACCATCCACACTTCAAATTCTTGTAACAAAGTCCTTCTTCATCCTTCTATCTTTTCTTCTCGAGCATGTTTTTTCTCACCTAGGAGAAGTTCCCCGTCTCCCCCCCTCTCTCCCGCTCCCCTATGGTTTTTTTGTGGACCCTCCTGAATTACATAAAAAAGTGATCGACTTCTTCTTCCTTTTCTCCTCCTCCTTCCCGAGACGGACACCACTCATCGCCGCTGAGGGTGTGTGCTCAAGCCACCATATTGGTCACCACGGCTAGTATTGTATCTGTCACGAAGGGCACTTCTTCGTAGGCCTATCCCTCTCTGTCCATGCTTGGTAGCTAAAGGGCACCGAGAAATTGGTTTGTCTGACCTAGACCGACAACAAAAGCAACGCATACATATCTCGAGCACAATGAACAAGGGATAGTGACTATATCTCCTTGTTGGTAAGCGTCAAAGCATTTTCATCATGTATTTAAAAAGAATCAACAATCATAGTATCTCCAACAGTCGCTCTATCACACTTCTAAAACACTATTCATGTGTAAAATTATACGTATACATATAAATAGTATTTTAAAGGTGGATAGGAGAGGGCTGTCAAGAATGCTCTCATTGAGCTGTTTAAGCATATGCTCCGATGATCCAATGCCAGCACGAATTTTGTTCGTTTATTTGGTTGTACGGCAGCGGATCATTGCGCCACTGTTGACCAGATCGGGTTGTCTAGATCGGCAAGGCGAGAGACCGGGGGTGTTGGCGATCCATGGATCCTCGCGCCCACAAAGATCTCTGCCATCCGAGGCTAAGCTCCAAGTGGGGCCCCGAGGCTTTTGCTTTAACATGGGCTTGTCGGCCACCTTGCACACTGGTCTTGCGTTGCGTACGAGCTGCTGGTTGATTCCAACGTATCGACCATTCGGCACCACACAGCGTGGATCGACATGCATGCATGCAACACATCGGGCTTCTTCTAGAGCCTTCCAGGCCGCATCGCCGTCGATGTGGAGAAAAAGGAGAGGCAAAGGCTATATATTGCACCGGAGAACAGTGTGGGAAGCACAGTGCTTGCATTCCCGCCCATGCACGATGCATGTGGATCGAAGTTACGTACGTAGATGGGTACGTTGTTTTAGGGCCAAAACATCGAGCCAAACGAACAAATTAAATCATTTGCTAGGAGAGATCACAGGCTACCGTAAAAACTTGAAATTCTAATTCTGCTGACTGCTGCTTAAAATCATCTTTCCCCTCCCATAATAGGTTGTAAAACATAAAAAAATACTCTATAAAACAATACAAAATTAATAAATTTTTGAGAAAAAAAATACAGGTTCACAAAAATATACATAGTCAAATCTGAACTGAAATTAAAATTTTTGAATGTACATTTTATTTAAAAAATAATACTACCTACTATGTTTCATGGAAAGAGAGAAAATAGTATAAACTACAGAAAGCTAGAGATGTTTGAGCATGATTCTATATAAATTTAGAAATTTGAATAATTTGATCTGGATTTAAAATGTAGCTAGGAGATGTGGTTTTTCAAAATTTTAAACCTAGAAATTATGAAAGAATATTTTAGGCGCTAATGGACTTTTATAAAGGTTGAAACCAACGGAAGTAACTATAGTGGTACTGGAGGAAGTTTTCACAATGGCATACACGAAATTCTCTCGAGTTAATGCGGGGAATGCATTGCCGGTAGTACGCAAGATCAAGAGTGCACTTGATATATACACATTATTACACTGATCAAGCACGGCACGTACGGCTGTGAATGTGCAGTGCCAGCTAGAGTCTAGAGAGATCAAGATAAAGGCTAGCAGCACACACATGACCAAGCACGTACTCCTCGTAAGACGCGAGTCAAGCAAACACTCACAGAAGGATCGTCCTGTGGCTAGCTAGCTAGGTGTAGTAAGTGTGTAACTGTCTAAATCAAAGCATCGATCGGTTTTGTACACGGCGGATGGGGATCATGATCCTGATTGATCTAATTAAGGTTCTCTTCAGCTAGCACAGAACGTCCTTGAGGAGCTTGTACCGGCGGACTCCCGCCTTGCTCACTCTCCGGCTGCCCTCCTGCTCGCCGCCGGTGATCTTGCCTTTGCCGCCGCAGCCCTTGTAGAACGGGTCCTGATCGCCGGCGGCCCCCGCGGCGACCCGCTGCTGCTGCTGCTGCTTGTCCGTCGCCGAGGAAGGCCTCTTACTCCCGGCCGCGGCCGCGGCGGCGCCGTCGCAGAGGCACCAGTCGCACACGCCGGCGCCCGCCTCGGCCGGCGCCGCGTCGCCGTAGTAGCTCGTGCAGTACCTGCGCGCGCGCATGGAAATATTAACGAACATGTGTGAGGAAGGATCTATCAGGAGATCGATGAGGGAGAAGAAGACGGCGCGCGGCGGCGGCGGGCGCGCGTACGTACGAGTGCTGGAAGCGGCAGCGGCAGCGGGCGCAGCGGAAGAGCTTGTCCGGGAAGCCGACGTCGCCGCACATGGAGCACACGGAGCCGCCGCCTGCCATCGATCGATCGAGACGCGCCCTCGCTGGCTGGTGGGGAGGAAGGGGGTCACAGCTAGCTAAGGAGAGCAGGGCGAAGGTTTTAAATAGCCGGATGCCGGCGGAGATGAGATCGCGTGTGGCGACGTGGCAGCGACTGGGCGGGGGTCCTTGGATTCCTCGGTCCCCAGGTGCGAGGTTATGGTTGGACCGGGCCCCTGGGCCCCGCGAGGTGGGAGGCGGTCCACGTGTCCATTTGTACGTGCGTGCAAGCGAACAACATGGATAAAAGGAGTGGCAGGAGTCGCGAGGTCGGTTACCATGTGAGTTGTGAATGGTGAATGGGGATCACCTGAGGGGGAAGGTTATTTTTTTGAGCCAATTATCGCATGATGATATTTTCATGTGCTTGCAGGCGAGTCCGCGAGTGTCTCGACTTTCAAGTGCGATCGATTGATTTAGGCGCTGGTTGGAAGGATCCAGCCCGCGCAGGTTCGACGGTATTTTTTTGGAATTTTTTTTCTCCATGTTTTATTAGTAGAGGGTTTTGGCCTGTCTCTTCGTGCCTTGTTGCCATATGTGCAGTAGTGTGTTTGTGCTTGTGCTTGTGCTTGAGTGTGAGTATGTTGGGTAGCGTGCGTGGGGCGTGAGTTTCGCACATAAACAGATACTATAGTTGTACCTCAAAAGTCTCAAAAAAAAAAGGACAAAGGACATGGCTGAGCAACGCACGCTACACTGATCCAGTTTATACGGCATAGCATCATAAACCGAAAACATATACATCTATATGTTTGTATATCCCGTATCCAAACGTTTATCGCACCTTTTGCAGGTCATACGTACATACTTCACATCATCTTATGTACATGCATCCCTCCAAGTCCACACACACTTAGAAAAATGTGAACTACTTAAGATACTAGTTGTTGATTCTAATTTCATTTTATAACTAAATTTCTAACAACTTTAGTTAAATCATCTTGTCTTCAAATCATGCAAACTAAAATTCTAAATTAATGTGGAATTTAACTCTATGCATGATTTGGAACTTTTATATAATTTTGGATTTTAATTGTTATTTTCTTGAGAATCATGTCATATACCATGAAGTATCACATATCATCAAATCTAAAGAATTCTCTAGTATCAAGTATCATCGAGTATAATCAAACTCTATTTATTATCATAATATTTTAAAGTTATCATACAAGTATCATTCAGTATCATATATGTATCAGATAGGTATAATAAAGTATAACAAAGATATGTTTTGTTTAATGTAATTTTTATTTTGTTGTCTTAAGATTGTTAGTCTTAAGTCGAACCGTTTTTTTGTGAACTTGGCTGTGTACATCTCACGATGTAGAGGCCGGAATTTTATTCCATTATCTAAAAAAAGGTATAATAAAGTATCATATAGGTAGATACTATGAAATATTATGTAAGTATCAAGTATGTATCAGGTGGGTATATATCATATAGGTATCGTGTATGTATTGTCAAACATTTGGTAGCTATCGTCATGTTTAAGATATCATAGTATCATTGTGTATCATCAAGTGCCATATTAGTATTTATCTCTCAAAGAAAAAGAATATACTTTTTAAAAAATATATTCATCAAATCACAGTAGAACGTCGGATCTTCTTATAGGTCATGAGCATTGATCGTTGTGCTTGTTTTATTTAGCCATTATTCCTTATGACATCATGCATGTTGTCGACTGCTACGAACCGGGGGGGCCCCAAATGGGTTGGACTGCGGAGATTTGTAGAGGAGGGTGAGCGAACAAGCGTGTTTGATTTGCTTTAGAATGGTCGGCAAGATGATTTATCTATAAGGCACTGATCAATACAAATCAAAACAAACGTACTTTGATGAAATGCGTGACGGATAAATTCATACAGCAAACCATGTGACAAATGAGCTTGAGCTCGTGAACTCACCCCAGCTCCCACTAGAGAGTAACCTTGGCGGCGGTGCGGCTGATGGGCCTCCACGATGTTATCGCTGGAGTCGACTCTACTGGGTGGAGAAACTAGGTGGCGCCTCCCTTCCTCTTTCTTCTTTCCCTCCTCTCCTCCTCACCTTTCGCGAGGAGGCCGAATCCGTAGGCAAGGAAGCCAGATTTGGTGGCAGGAATGACGGCTCTGGCGGGCCCAACAATGTTGCCGGCTTTGGTGGTGGTCGTGGAGTGATGGCGCTACGGTTGGAGCTCCGCATGGTGTTGCTTAGGTGGCAAGGTTTGCGGTGGCAGTAGGGTGCCCTGCACGCTGCTAGCGCCGGCTAGGAAGCAGCGGCAGCACGGAGGCTATCGCAGCACCAAGCGATGCCGGTGTGTTGTGTGGGCAGCAACGACGTCGCCTTACCGACGTGGCCTAGACGGTGAGTGGGTGATATCCTGCTCCATGACAATGTTGCCTCTAGCGGTGGTAACAGTGTGGAGGTCAGATCCAGCGCATGAAGGACCCGCCCATCCTTTTTTCCTCTTCTTTTTTGTCCCACCACTTTGGTTGGGTTCGCGGTGGCACCGTCGTTGTGGTGGTGTAGCAAAATGGATGCCGGGTTGTGCGCTTGGCGCCCGCATCCGATGGCACGACTTCAGGCTAGTTCTAGGGGTGTGTAGTTGACGCTGGTGGTGCGAAGCTGGCTCTCGGGGATCCCTCTCTCTTGGTGAGAGCCTGTCTATCTTTTGACAGCCGACGATGGTGGCGTCTTTGGGCATCGCTGCCCTCCTTGGAGGCTTCATCATGGCGACCATTTGGGTGAAAGCCCAGCTCGCTCGTCTGGGTGATGACGACACTTGTGGGCACTGTTATTCTCCTTGAAAGCAATATCGTGGATATCCCTTCCCCAAGGTCTCCTAGTTGGCGAGCAAAGCAAGTGCACTAGTTGGAGCGACCCCATATGCGACAACGAGGCTTGGGTGCTAGTAGCGGCAGAATCTGTCCTGGAATGTGCGGCACGGTTGAAGCAGAGTCGAAACCCCTTTTCTTGCCCAGCGACACCCGTCCTTGTCCAGGTCTCATCATCATCCAGCTCTTCTGAAGTGACAGCGCTCTCCCTTCTGTGTGTGACGGTGTGCTCAGCTTGTTTTTCTCCTCCCTCAACGATGATGGCTCGCCCCATAGGTGTCGAATGGCAGTGGCGACAGAAGTTGTGGCTGACGGTGGCTGACGGTTGTACCTCTCTGTGTGTTGTAGTACGTGTCGCGAGGCTGTTTGTCTGTCTTGTGGGTTTGATGTCCTGCCTTTGGTATGATGGCAAGGGTTGCGTTGTATTTGTATCCTAGAGTTTTGCGCAGCTTTTTTATTCTTATTAAGCTGCATTCCTTAACCAGTTCATCTAAAAGCCTAATCTGATAAGAAACGATGGCCAATTCACTTGTACTTTCCAATAATTTTGTTTAATAAAATTGGTCGGCAGTTGTCCGGCAAATTTTTTAATTTTTTTTAAAAAAATCATATATATTACTGCAAACCCATCAAGATGCATGCATTCATCCCTTGTTAATTAATTTGTTAAACACGGTTTCGATCGATTCATTGCATGCAGTTGCGTTCGAGAGCAAGCTAGTCTACGATTAATGGAGCAGTGGTTGCATCAACAAGCTTGCCGATCGAGGCATGCACATCAAGCACGGCGACGAGTTAAACACGGGTGGGTACGTGCTTAATTGTGGCGCACTTAAACAAGGGTCCACTGGTGTCTCGTTCGTTTGCTTAGTCCAGAAGGATCCTACTCCTGCGGCCGTGGACGACTCTGGAGGACGATCGAGTGCCTGAGCACTGCAGATCGGATCCTACACATGCATGCCCGTCGGATCGATTCTCGCCGGCTCGATCGCTCATGTGGCTATGCGCCTCTTTTTTCTCCCAGATCCAGACTGACCGTGTACCCAGACCAATGCTAGACTCAAACCAGCACTCTTCATCTTCAACGCTACACTCCTCCGGACCTGCCTCCTTGGCTGGTCTAGGGCTGGCTTTGTACTTTATGCTCTTCTACCTATAATCGAATGAACGGTTTTACCGTTCCTTCAAAAAAATCTTCAACGCTAGACTCACTATCTGTTTTTTTAACTGATGCCAAAAGCTTGTATTCATAGAAGAAGGAAAAACGAAAGAAAGAGTATGTACAAAAGCCGAGGTTCACACAGGAGACCCAGACAATTAAGTGAGTTAATCTCCATAGGTTTATATCATCTAACAGTCTCTCACTATCCTTTTTGATAGATTAATAGTAAAAGTAAATATAATTAGCAGATGAATAATAGATATAATTTTTAATTTAGGGCCAGGTATCAAAGATGAACTAAGGCCTTGTTCTTTCCAGCGTATCGTACCGTTGCGTATTACTGTAGCATTTTTTGTTATTTTTATATAGCCTATATGTTATGATAATTTATGCCAAAAGCTTGTATTCATAGAAGAAGGAAAAACGAAAGAAAGAGTATGTACAAAAGCCGAGGTTTCATTATACCTGATGATGGTGTGGGTATTATGGCAGATGGTGGAGGTGATAGGAGTAAAGCTAAGAAACAGAAAATGGATCAATCAAATGCAGAATTGGATCAGGGGAAGAAGACTCCCATTCAAACAGGAAAATCAATCCAGTACAATGACAAAGGAGGTGGGGCAGTAATCAAAAGAAATGTGATGAGCTAAGTCTGGAGGATAATGATCTATTACAAACTGAAGTTGAAGAACATATGGCTGCCATCCAAGGTCAGTCTCTGAATTCATCGAGAGATCTTGTTGATTTTTGTCCTAATATATCTTCGGGGCTGTATGAGGGGATTAATTTATCATACATTCCTAGAGGGATTCCTAGTATCATTGGCATTTCTTGGTTGAATCCTATTAAGAGATGTGTAAGGGCAAATAATCTGGACCCTGTATTTGATAATAAAGGCTGCATGGTAATGGGTAAATACAATGGGGGGATGGGGGGAGATATTGGAGTGAGATCCAATTCCTCTCAGTTGTGTATTGAGGAGATTAAGGGAGACATACTGGTGGAGGATAAGTCAATTGAATCTGCTTGTTCTGATAAGGAGACTTGCAAAAGTCAAGGAGTGAATGAAAGCGCTAAAATCTGTGTGGAAGTAAGTCCTCAAGTGCTGAATGACTTAGTGGTTCAGAAGTTGATGGATACTTCTGAATCTCTGAAGAATAATGATGACTCCAATATAGTAAGGCATGTTGCTGGTGAGCATTTGCCTACTAGAAGAAGCAAAAGACTAATGGGCAGAGGTACTCCAACCTCGGTAAAAGCTTCCAGGATATTAAAGAAGAGAAATCTTGAAGGTAATCATAATCTCACTGATAAAAATACCTTCTCTTTAATTAGTAATGTTAGTTTATTATCTTTAGCTAGTAAAGTAGGGGTTAATATAGAAGGTGATGTGCAAGACTCTTTTGATGTCTTAGAAGAATTAGAATGTGCTAGGCTTGAATTATAGAAAAAAGGACAGGAGATTAAAGAAAAGGAACTTCAAAATGATATGGTAAAAAATATCTCTAAGGATGGTGGGTCCTTAGAAATAACTGATGAGTATCACCCTTCAAGTGAGTCTAAGTTAGATATGGATGAGGGTTTTTCCAGAGTGATATCTAGAAGTCAGAAAAAAAAAATGAAAAAAAGGGAGAAATAGTAAGCTGAAAGTTAAGGAAACAAGTCATAATGGTGAGAAGTTATTTGGAAAGCAGGGGGCTGCTTGTTCACATAATGGTAGGATTATAATTAATAAGAAAAATTGTGTCCAATGAAGTTTATTTTTTGGAACTGTAGAGGTTTGAATAAGAAGGGTGTTCATAACTATATCAGGGAGCTGATATGGGATCATCAACTGGAGTTTATAGGATTGGTAGAGACTAAGAAAGAGGCTTTTTCTAATAGTTTCTTTAGAAAGTTGGACAAATTCAATAAATTCAACTGGAATTGGGTGGAGTTGAATGGCAGGTCTGGTGGTATTCTTTGCGGTGTTAATGCGGATAAATTTGATGTGTTGGGGATTAAAAAAGGTAACTTCCTTATTTGTCTAAATGTGTGGAATATTATTAAAAAATGTAAATTGACTATTATAACTGTGTATGGTGCTCCCCATAATAAGCACAAAAATCTTTTTCTATCAGAACTTATATCTTTCTGTAGCACTGATTCATGTCCTATGATAGTGGGAGGTGATTTTAATTTGATTAGAGTGGCTGGAGATAAAAACACTGGTAAAATTGATAATTACTTCTCTAGTTACTTTAATGAGGTGATTGACCTTTTAATGCTTAGAGAACTAGATCTTACAGGAGGTGGTTTTACCTGGTCCAATAATCAAGTCAATCCAGTCCTAGTTAAACTTGATAGAGTGTTTATCAATAAAGAGTGGGAAATGACTTTTCCTTTATCAAATATAAGTAAAATCCCTAGATTTTTTTTCTGATCACAATCCCATTCTTTTTGCGTCTGATAACACTTATGCTAGAAAACAAAATGGCTTTAGATTTGATAAGAATTGGTTAAAGCATGACCAGTTCTGTGAAATGATTGATCAAGTTTGGGCTAAGCCAGTAGTGACTAAGTCCAGCTTAGATAATGTGCTGATCAAATTAAAAAGAGTGAAAAAATTCCTTAAAGGTTGGGGGGCTAACCTTTATGGTATAGACAGAAGAACTAAAGAAGAAGTCATTGCTAAACTTGGGAAACTTGAGGAGAAAGAGGAAACCACCAATTTAAATCCTGATGAAGTTAAGTGTAAAATTAATTTGCTTGTGAAAATACAGCAAATTCATGAACAAGAAGAAGCCTATTTGCATGTGAGGGCACATGAAAATTGGCTTCTCAAAGGTGATGCAAACACGGAATACTTTCATCGCATTGCAAATGGTCGTAGAAGGAAAAATTCCATACTAGCTTTGCAATATAATGATAAGATGGTTCATACAGATAAAGATATTGTAAATACCGCCACTGATTATTATAAACAGTTGTTTGCAAAAACTGATGGTGGGGACCATCAATTTTGTTTTTCTGATATTTGGGATAACTCTGAAAAGGTAAATGACATTAAAAATTCTGAGCTCATCAAACCTTTCCTAGAGGAGGTTAAGATGGCTATTTTTGGTTTAGGTCATAATAAGGCTCCTGGGCCAGATGGGCTTCCTATAGAGTTTTACCAATCTTGTTGGCATGTGATTAAAGAAGACATTATGATGATGTTTAAGGAGTTCTATGATAACAATATGAGAATAGACAAGGTGAACTATGGTCAGATTATTCTTTTACCTAAAAAGATAGATGATGTGATGGTACAACACTTCAGACCTATATGTCTTCTTAACTGTATTTATAAAATCTTCACTAAAGTTCTTACCAATAGAATAAAAAACATTCTTAATAGGATTGTCTCAGATACTCAGAGTGCTTTTTTGGAAAACAGATATATTGTGGAAGGGATTATGTCTTTACATGAAATCGTGCATTCAGTTAAACAGAGTGGTGAATGTGGCATTTTTTTGAAATTGGATTTTGAAAAAACTTACGACAAAGTAGATTGGGATTTTATTTTTCAAATGCTCAGAATTAGGGGGTTTCATCCTTTGATGATTGGATGGATTAAGCAAGTGGTTAGTGGGGGGACTTTGAGTGTGAAAATCAATAATGTTTCTGGTCCTTATTTTCAAAGTGGGCAAGGGGTTAGACAGGGGGACCCTCTATCCCCTCTTCTCTTTAATTTGGTTGCTGACTGTATCTCCAAAATGATTAGAGTGGCTCAAAAAAATAAATATGTGGTTGGATTGGTACCTAACTTAATAGAGGGAGGAGTTGCCATTTTACAATACGCGGATGATACCATAGTTTGTCTAAAACATGACATTGAGGCTGCTAGGAATTTAAAGTTTATAATGTTTCTGTATGAAGCTTTATTAGGCATGAAAATTAATTTTCATAAAAGTGAGGTCTACATTATTAATGGCGACAATCATATTGAGAAGGTCTATTCGGAATTGTTTACATACAATGTGGGCTCTTTACCTATTCTGTATCTAGGTATGCCTGTGGGAGGAAACAAACTGGGGGTCAGGCATTGGGATAGGGTTGTTGATAAAGTTAGGAAAAAATTAGAAAGTTGGAAAGGAAACTCTTTGTCCTATGGAGGTAGGCTTGTGCTCATCAATTCTTGTCTTTCCAGTGTTCCTATTTACAGTATGTCTATGTTTAGGATGCCTCAGATGGTGATCAAACAAATTGATAGAATCAGAAGGGATTTCTTTTGGGAAGGAAATGGTAACAAAAAAAAGTATCATTTGGTTAAATGGGATTGTTTAACTAAACCTAGAAACAAAGGAGAGCTGGGTATTAAAAATCTGAGAGATATGAATATTAGTCTATTATGTAAGTGGTGGTGGAGACTAGATAATGGGACAGGGATCTGGCAGAGGATCGTCACTAATAAATATATGAGGGGTAAAACTATTTTTCAGGTCAAGCATAGAATGGGTGAGTCCCATGGATGGGGGGATATCCTCAAGTGTAAGGACTTTTATACTCAAAATAGAAGTTACTGTATTGGAGAAGGGGAGAAAGTGGATTTTTGGGGGGATTGTTGGTTTGGAAATAATTCTCTTAAGGAGATGGTGCCAAATATTTACTCTGTTTCTATGGATAAGGACAGCTCTGTTGCTCAATGTAGGGATAGAAACTGGAAATTTTTTTTTAGAAGATGGTTGTCTGATTCAGATGTTAATAAATGGAGAGACTTGGTACAGAAATTTGAGGATTTCCAAATGGGCACAAGTCCTGATATAGCTAAATGGAATTTAGAAAAAGATAATAACTTCTTTGTTAGATCCCTTTATAATAATATGTACTCCGGAGCTGTGAGTAATGACTTTAGAACTGTGTGGAGAGCTAAAATGCCTCTTAAGATTAAGATTTTTTGTGGCTAACTATTAAGAATGCCATTCTTACTAAAGAGAACCTTAGGAAAAAAAAACTGGATGGGGGATCCTAGATGTGACTTTTGCAATAACATAGAGACTATTAATCACTTATTTTTTTCATGTGCAATATCTAGATCCCTGTGGGGGGTTATTTCTGATTGTATTCATGCTCAAGGTAGACCTAAAGATTTTAATCATTTCTTTCACTGGATGAATTGTGTATGGCCTGGAGAGACTAAATTACACTCCGTCTGTCTTGCAGCATTTTGTTGGTCGATCTGGGCTTATAGAAACAAAACAATATTTGATGGGTTCATGCTTAAATCACCTTTATCGATTTTACATATGGTGTGCGCAAACATAGGATATTGGGCAGGGGCTCAAAAAAATGAACATAAACAAATGTTACAAGATGGTGCACATTGTTTGGGGTTGTTTATTGCAGGATTGGGAAGAAAGGCATCTGGAGAGATGATGACAAAGATCAAGGATCCAACAGGGGCAGGGAGCCATGAGATGGATCCTGGGAGGAGCATGGTGATATGAGGGGCTTTTTGAACAAAAGTGTTCGTCAGCAGATCGTTTTGGGAGGCCAATACGATGAGCTTGATGCTAATCGGTGCCAGTTACTTTTGCTAAATAAGTTGTTTAAATCAAAAACAAAGATGATATCCCGTTGTCTGAGACCTATTTTGGAGTAGAACTCTCTATCCAGAGTCTAATTGGCTGGATGGTGATCCTTTGTAATAGCATGTATGCTACTTGAAAACTATGTTGTTTACGTTGTCGTTTGATAATGGAAATCGGGGAATACCCCTTATTGAAAAAAAAAAAAAGCCGAGGTTCACACAGGAGACCCAGACAATCAGGTGAGTTAATCTCCACATGTTTATATCATCTCACGGTCTCTCTCACTATCCGTTTTTGATAGATTAATAGTAAAAGTAAATATAATTAGCGGATGAATAATATATATAATTTTTAATTTAGGACCAGGTATCAAAGATGAACTGAGGTCGGCAGCTCGTAATACGTGGGCATGGGGGCGCCGGCGGCGATGATCGGTGCGTACGTGTGCGTGCGTTCATGCATGCAAGCACGGCCGATGGACGTACTGATCCATTGTACCCTGCAGGCTGCAGATAGGGAAAACGGGTGGGGTGGCACTGTTGCGTCATGTGCGCGGGGTGCGCCGCTGTTAGGTACGTCGGCACAAAAGCAAGCGCGCCGCGCGCGCCATATCGATCTGTTGCAGTGTCGTTTCTACTGGTGCGTGCTGCTGAGCGGAGTGGAGGTTGCTAGCACCGAGCGATCGAGCTGCTGCTGCTGCTCGTCCAAGTCGGGCGCGGGATTAAGGAGCAAACAGTCGAACAATGACATGCACGCGCGGCCCACATATGCATGAGCGCACGAACGCATGGGTGTATCTGCGCGCCTTTGCGCCTTATCCGTACGACCGTACGTAACGTGAGGTTCCTCTGCTGCTTTGCCACGGTGAGCATATATGGCGCTACACCAAGTGCACGACCGGGCGCTGCGCGCACCGCAGCCGGAGCATGCATGCTATGTTAGCTCAATGGCTCGAGTCCGTTTCGTTCCCATTGGTGATGGCTCATCCGCTCCATTCCGTGAGCCTTAACCGTACGTCTCTGGCCCCATCCTTAATTATCTTCAAGTCTAGCAACGATTCTTCTACCTTTTCCCTGTCCGCGTTTTGATGGCAGGGACCCGTAGGGGCGGATCCAGCAAAACAAGTCGCTGTGGTCGTCGGTGTCATTTTAACACTAAATCACTATGTTTAAACTTTAAATTATGGGGTTATATGAATATATACTAATAGGGTACGTATCAATAAATAAGATGGGTTTGTGCGAAAGACACCGGAATCTTTAAGCTTCAAATTATTGGTTAATAAATAAGAGGGGTTTGTGCGAACGGCACCGGGGTCGCTTGACCCGGTGCTAACACTGAAGATCCGCCCTTGAGGACCCGCCAATATGCAAAACTAAGTGATCTCTGTTGCTGCTATCACTCAAACCCCCACACCACCACCCCTTCCCGCATCGTCCACACGCCATCGCGTCTGTACCCTTCATCGTTGTGTCTACTAGCCCATCATCGTCCCGTTGGTTGTTTGCGAGTGTCGTGGCCTCCTCCATTTGCATCGATGTGGATCTAGCACCCATCCGTCCCTCCCCCTCTCCTCCCCATCGCGACCTCTAACGTCATCGTCTCTAAGAGTGCAAGCTGGGGAGGGCAAGAATTACATTGTCGTCTAGAGTAAGAGAGAGGGAAAAGTTGCCTCTCTCGTCTATAGAGAGAGACATGTCTTCGAAACCAGCATGTCTTCCAAATAGTGGATATTTAAATATTTTCAGAAGTTTTATATTGTTTTATAAAGTTCTATATAATTTCATGCTAGCATCATCATAGTACCTACTGACATTATTACGGAGACGAGTTTGTTTCATCATCGGGATAGTTTTATAGAGTTTTCATATGCATTAGCCTCATAGTTAGGATAGTTCCAAAAAAATTAATGTAGTTTAAAAAAAAGGTTTTTTAAAAAAATATATGGTTTTTATTAAGTTTTATGTAGTTTTTATAAAGTGTCACGTAGTTTCACGCTGATACCATGTAATGTCCGCTAATGTCATCGCGCATATACAATATATATGTTTTTATTGTTTCGTTGGTCTGTTAGTTTTGTAGCAACGCTGATCCATTTGCTACTTTTTTCGCCCGGTTGCGTCACGCCGAAAGAACCCTCTCGCGCTTTCCGCTCGTCGTCCCTTATTTTGGGCCGAGAAACCCAACATCCCGTGGGCCGTGGCCATACTTCCGCCGCCGCCGCATCTCCTCCTCCTCGACACCGAAACCTAACTCCTCGCCCTTCTCTCCACCGTCGCCGAACCCCGGAACCAAATCCTAGAGGAGAGATGGCCTCGACCTGTTTCCGCGCCGCCGCCCGCGTGGCCTCCGCCGCCTGCCGCTCGGCGGCGTCCCGCTCCGCCCCCTCCGCCGCGCGCTCCGCCGCCCGCCGCTTCCCGTGCTTCACCAGGTAAACAATAACGCGGCTAGCCATCTTTCCAGGCAGCGCACGACGTACGAGTGTGTGACGGATGGGCCTTGTGGCGTGCAGGATGCCGGTGGAGCTGGGGTGCTGCGCAGGGGGGCTCCTGCCGCTCCACAGCGCGGTGGCCACGGCGAGGCTGACGTCGCGGCTGAGCACGGCGTCCCGGAGCTGCCGCTCTCTCTCTCAGGGTATCTTCTGTCGAACCTATCCCGGGCTTTAACATCATACGAAACGATGGTGCTCTTGTCTGTCTTTTCCGTTCGGGTGAGAACCGTGCCCATGCATTTTTTTCCCTGCACCTTCCTTTCTATGCGCGTTTTTAGTGTGGTTACTTTCTTAGAATGTGTCGGGGACCTAAAATGCTGCTTGTTTCATCCGTGTTTCTGTGGTGATGTTTTCATGTTAATTACTTGAAATGTATGTAATAAATAGGCATCGTGTGCTCTTATCTGTGAAATTTTTCAATGCTCAATTGCTCATCAGACGCTCAATAGCTATGATTTATTTCAAGGTAAAACGTTCAGTGCGTGATAGATGTTGTTTAGGTTGGGATGATTCTTTTGCATATATTAGTCCGTGATTCTTGTAATCTACAAAAATAATGCCATGTATAACAGCATTTCTTAGCACAGTAATTTTGTGATGTCCTCACAACAAAACCTTTGCATTCAATGACGGGTCTACCTTAATCCTGTGTGCTTTTCTTGGCATTGCTTATGCGTATATTTTTCAGATTGAGCATCACAGTCTTATTTGTGAGATTCTTTAGTTCATCAGCACACCATGATAACCCCCCGTCCTTTTTTTCCCCCTGTCTCTCCCCCTACGTTGCCACTGAAGTGCAAACGTGATAATCTTTTTCATGCTATAACAATTCGTAACAACCGCATTCTTTCATGAATTGTGGTCCATTGAGTAAGCCGTTTGGTTTGTGCAGGCACATGACTAATTCTTGAAAGATTTACTGGGAGCTTGCTGTTTGGTTCACACAGTTATCGAGAATGAGTGCCTAAACATGCCAAATTGTAACCGAAGACTAGTTTTATCCTTTACCTATAATTATTTTGCTGCCTATGCTGAGGAACAACTTGATGAAATAATGTAGCATCTTTTACTATGTATCGTGCAATAGTCAACCATTTCATGATCTACCTGTCTGTGGGAAATATATCATGTGATATGTATGAAAATTTTGTCTTGATTGCTATTTTGACTACGCTGTTTGCATTTCCAGATTGAATTGGTGTTTTGCTTGAAATTTAATTTAATTAGCAAATAGTTTTATAAATCTGGATGCTATTGTAGTTTACAATATGATCATTCTTCTTTTCTCAGATGAAAATGATGGCACGTGAACCATATATGCAATATCTTAAGGTTGGTGCTTGGCTATTGTGACAATGCGGCATGCATATCACCGTGGCATCAGTCTTTTAGTCATAGAGTTTATGCTTTAGAGAATCAAGTTTTGTAAAGTCCTTTTTTCTAGTGTATTGGGGACTTGGGGCTAAACTGGGTAAAATCAAATCTGTATGCTTCCACACATATATTTGAAGATTAATTACTCTGTTGAGATATTCAATGTTCTGATTTCAGCTTTATTTCTTTGTTTTATATAGAGACGGGTCTTTCTGTTCCAAGGTGAAACACTGGAAGGCTTGTTGTACTTTTCGACTGAATAGATTTTTGTAGAGTAGTCAACTAAGTGAATTTCTGTGGTACTCTATATTATCCCACAAACAACATTAGTTCTATTGGACCTTCCCAAGTTTCAAGACAATTCTTCTGAAATTTCTTTGATAAAAAACATGCAATGGCGTGTTGTGAGTTGCAATGCAACAGCTCAGGCAGTATTTGTTGTCTACATTTCTGAATGCCCCTTTCTGTGATAATTATTAATGAGAAACGAGTTTGATAGCACATCTTTGTTATGTTGGTGTTCAGTATGTTCTCCAGTTTTTGAGCTTTGTGGCTGAATTGGATATTTGAAGCAAGTGTACATAGCGGTGTGTGTGAACCTGGGCTTTGTTGCCTGGCCTTTGTTCTGCCAAATGCGCACACGCAAGATAATAATAGTAATATGGCCTTAATTTGCATTCTCGATTCGCAGCCACTGAAAATTTGTTTCGGTTCTATGTTACAAATTTCAATGCCGCTTCATTCTCCGAATATTTACTGTGAAGTTATTGGAAGCAAACGGTAGCTGTGGCACCTTTTCCGTTTGACCATTGTCATTGTGGAAGTTGGGACATACTAGCTATATGCCTCAAGCTGTTTTTAGCATCCGAATTATTCACTGTTGCAATTGCCATGCACAATCCAACTATTGAAGCCCAAGGACGCAAACTCGATTTGCAAAAGCGACGAAACAGTGTGCCATTCAGTATTCCTAGGTGTGCTCAGATTGGTGAGCTCAGGTACTCTTGGCAATCTGGCATGGTTGGAAGCCAATTTTACCAAATTTTGCTCAACTTCGTCACTTTTTTTTGAGAAAAACTTAAAAGATGTGACAAGATATTTTATTTGTTGATAATCTTAGTACATCAACGGGACGGGGAGTTGTGATCTTGTCACTGAGAGTGCTGAAGGTGGTAGACTTTTTTTTTTTTGAGGAATAGGCAGGAGAACTGCCTTGTATTAATTCAGTAGAAAAGTTACATGTCAAAAATTAGGGGGGAGGTTTAGGCACATCCCCCGAGTTAAAAGTACGATTGTTTCTTTCGAGGCAGAGATGCCATAAGGTTGCTAATACTACGGATCCTAGACCCGGGACAAGGTTGGGCTGCAGGATGTCCTCGGCCCACCAGGCACTGAGATCATCAGAATGGGTCCACGTAGAGCGGAGAAGGCATGGTGCGTTGAACTTGGAAGCCAGGAGGTTCCAGATGTGAGAGGAGAAAGGGCACTCGAGGAAGAGGTGTTCTGGGGTCTTTAGGCATCGGAGGCAAAGAACGCAAAAATAGTTATTTGGCAGACCCCTACGTAGGAGAACGTCAGCAGTCATGACCCTCCTTAGAAACAGTGTCCAAGCGAAGAACTTGCACTTCGAGGGCGCCCATTGCTTCCAAATTAGCACAAACGCCTTTGGAGATGTCCTTCCAACGAATTGTATGCGGTATGCTGAGCGGACAGATAAGTTCTCATCTGCGGAGAAATGCCAAACGGCTCTCGGTCCTGGTGGTTCGGACGGAGCGCAGCACAACTGATCTTTTGGCAAAGGCAGACCAGCTCCACGGTGAGGCTGGGGTGAAATTCCGTCGTAAATCCAACAGCTAGTTGTTATTGTGCAAGGCCTCAGCGACTGTGCGGTTTTTTCATGTGGAGGCTGCAAAAAGTCCTGGGGCCACTTCTTTTGGAGATTGCCCAAGGAGCCAAGCGTCGGTCCAGAAGAGAAAGGTGGCACCATTCCTAAGAACCAGCTCAAAGCTCGCTCTGAAAAATGCTGCAACAATAGGGTCCACCCTGTCCAGCGAGACGAGGCACGATCTGGGGGAGCCGGATTTGGCCAGCCAAAGCCAGCGCAATTGGAGGGCCCGAGCAAAAATCTTCAGGTCGAGCACCCCAAGCCCCCCCAAGAGCAGCTGGGGAGCAGACAAGTTTCCAATTGACACGACATCCTCCCGCTGCAATATTGTCATTTCCGCGCCAAAGCCAGGCACGACGCAGTTTATCGATCTTCTGAAGTACCGAGGTAGGTGTGGAGATCACTGAAAGGGTGTAGGTCGATAGGGCTGAGAGAACCGACTTGAGCAAGGTGATTCTACCCTCTTTTGACATCATTTGTCCTCGCCAGCCAGCTAGACGACCAACAATCTTGTCGATTAAAGGTTGAAAGTGGACATGCTTTAGCTTCTTGATGGCGAGTGTGAGGCCGAGGTACGTGATGGGGAAGGACGTTCGTCGTGCGGGCAGGTTGACGAGAATGTCGTCGAGGTCAAGCCCCTCGCACTTGATGGGCACAACCTGACTTTTTTCAAAATTGGTGCGAAGGCCAGAGATTGCTCCGAATCTTCCTTTATCGGCGCCACAAAGATTGCAGCATCGTCGGCATAGAGTGAGATACGCAGGTCGGCCGGGATACCTCGAAGCGGCGAGAGGACCCCCTCCTCGATGGCGATGTGCAGTAGGCGTTTGGTTCGCGAGGGGTGGCATGGCCTGGACGGATGCCGCGAGAGGCGTTGCCGACGATGCGTGCGCACGTCCGAACGCCGGTTGCGTCGCGCTAATTTGATGTGTTTCCCACCGTCGAATCGTCGATGCCTCCCGCGTGGTAGCCACCGCATGATGACTAGGGGAAGCGGCGGGATCGCCAAGGGCATCGTCGAGGTCCTCGTCGACGACGGTGGGAGCGGCGCTACATCCGGGAGCTCAGCTCCTTGTCCGATCCTTCTCAATCTCAAACCAAGGTGGTGTTGCCATCTTTGCATCGACGCTGGCTCGAGCCTTTCGCACAAAGTTTCAAGGCTACAGTACCAGGGTCGGAGGGCAGTAAAATTTTGTTTTCCTCCAAATTTAAATAAAACGAAACACTCCAAAAGAACATAATAAGGTACACCGTATCCTTCAATTAAATGTCCATTTCCTTGTTCTTAAGAAATCCATTCCCTTCCAAATTTCTTTGAAATGCAAGTTCTTCGAAATTCCTTTGTTTTCCCTCAATCTAAACAGGCCTAAAGACCTCGACAAAAAAAAATCTAAAAAACAATCCAAAAATGGGGCTATGATGCACGCAGTTCTGAAAAAGATAGTTCATGTTAGCAACTTGTGTTAAGGACGTCTCCAGAGATAGTTAAAAAAAATCCTAGATCAGGAAGAGAATATTTATGTAACAATGGGACGTTGGATTTATTAGAAAAATGTTTTATTAAAAAAAGTTTGCGCCAAGACTGCTTCATGCTTGGTGGATACATTGCTAGAAACATGCAAAGTCTAGAAATAGCCGTTTTCATCTCATTATGTTAACGAGTGGAGCAACAGATAATTCAAATATCATGCAATTACATTATTCAAGAAATCGTAAGTTCCTGTGTTGCAACAAAATTCACAAGTAAAACTAGGTTTGCTTAAAAATTGTTAATCTTGCTAACTGCCTCATGTGTAGGGTGACTGCACATCGACTTCTGAGGTTCTACCAGTTCATAAGTACGCTCAATTGTTATTTCAAAAAAATAAAAGTAAGATCAACTGTAGACGAAATTTGAGAACAGTGTAATGGTTCTGAATTAGTTAGATAAACTAAAACAATCTTATTCATTGAATTCATGCTACCAAAAATGCAACACCATAGTCATCAAGCTTCAAGCCCATCATTTATGTGCACCAACACTGTTAGTATTCAGTTTGCCACTGTATTTATATGATCTCCAGTGGGGAGAAATAGACTGTTGTTGCCCAGGAAGTAATTGCCTCTGGTTGCTCTTCTAACAGCTGTTTAACAAACACTGTTCAGGTTTTTGCATGACCTCAAACTTACATCACCAGAAGGCATAAAACCACTATTATATCTACAACATATGCTGACACTTTTTACAGTATTTGACCCTGTTGATTTCGCTCATTTTAGTCTTTCCGTGCTGGCACTGGCAGGAGCTTTCAACAATCGGTTTGTTTGGACCTAGCACAGGGGAAGAGCTGGATCACAGAAAAGCTAGTGACCAGGGGAGCTTTCCTGTCCTGGACATCTTCGCCAATGCTCTCTCAACACCAGCTATCTGATTGGCGGTGGATGCCTGCTCTTTGACTTTCTTCCTATCAGCTTTCCTCTGTGCCTCTCTTATCTTTTTTTGCATCTTTTCTGCTGCTTGGGCTCTCTTCTTCTCTAACTTCACCTGTTTTCAGTTAAGGTACAAACAAAAAGTGTGAAATTACAGGTTCAATTTTATTTTTTACTTCAAATGGAAATGTTCACTCAATTGTTACACGCACGCACGCACGCACGCACGCGCGCGCGCGCGCACACACACACACACACACAGACACACACAGAGAGAGAGAGAGAGAGAGAGAGAGAGAGAGAGAGAGAGAGAATCAGTTACCTCAATTTGTTCCATTTTATACCTGGCCTGTGCAATCTTGTTCTTCTGCCAGTCATCAATATTTGCTTCTTTCCTTTTCAGCCTAATAATTGACTTAAGTAGCATTAGTGCAATGACTAGATAAGTTACTAAATATCCTTTTGGAACAAAGAGATCCAGAAATTTCAAACAAATGAACTCTATATATGATGTCATTCTGCAGGTACAATTTATTATGGAGTACAAAATTGAACATAACAGACATAGTCACAACTCACAAGCAGTCATGTCTACACAAGCAATGCCAATGGATCAAGATATTTACCTCAATTACAAGGTAAGGCTGGAATAATATCATGCTAAATGTTTTTTTACAACATAGTATGCTACATGCACTTATCTAATAGGCAATCTGAGATCTCATCATCATTGAAACAATATCCACTGTTCATGTCATATGAGGTTCTTAATTCTGAGGAAGATCTAAATTAATTGCTAATAAATATCATGTTTAGAGATTATGATTATGAAAGAGAGAAGGGGGTTACTTGTCTATGAGCTTTGCAATCTGTGTATCCTTCCAGGCAACCAGCTTAGCATGGACGAAATTTCCCTGAGGTTTTACTACAGAGTCCTGGAGTCGTCTCTCCATCCTTTGCACAGCAACCGGACAATTCTCGCCATCTAAATGGTCAAAAGCGCTACCGCTGTGATTGCTGCCCTCATATGCACCGTCAGACTCGAAGTTCCAATCATGGACTGCAACATACACAATTGTCCCAAAATTCATGTTGTGCTGAAGGATCGCATCTCTGAGATTTAGGCCAATACCTGATGATATACGGGACGACACAGTATCATCCTGCCAGTCCTTTTGATCCACCGGTTCATCCTCTTCTTCACTGACTTTAGGCAATCTCCATTCATTGATAGCATCAATTGCCCCCATACGACCATGGTAATTATATGAGGAGCGAACTCGCCGCATCAACCTAGCTGGTGTGGCCTTGCGGATAAATCTTGGAGGCACTCGGCTGCCTCCCTCAACTGCATATGTGAAGTGGGTTTATTGAACATACAATGCAAGAAAAATATGAGGTAAAGATGAGACTTGTAAAAGGAGCCACCTCTCTTATCCAGCAGAGAAGGGTGCCTGGGCGTCTGTAATCTGATGTTTTGCGGTGTAGGAGAAGGCTTCATGAAATCTCCTCTAGTTGGCAACCTCCCTTGCTCCTCTTCCTGCAGTACTTTGCCTTATTAACGACTCTGAATTACGTCTGAGCAGTGAAAGGCTAAATGATGAAGAACATTACTAGGTGAACATTATAGTGTCAGCTACATGTAATAATCGGGTGGAATCTGACACCACAATTATCAATTTTTTGTTGGATGATGTAGCAGTTAGCAAATGAATGCAAATATCCAGATGAATGAAATAAGACAGCTCTGGCTTTTGTCCATTTCAAGATTCAGCTAGCACAAATCTAGTACCAAAGGTGCAACCTTTGCTGCTCCGCAGTTAGCCTTGGGAATTTCTTATCAGTTCATCAAACATTAATAAATCCAGATTCTGTTGAAACACAAACAGTGCGTAGAAGTACAGGAATTTGTTCCTAGGAGCCATAGAAAAAAATTGAACACATCCACCCAAGAAATCTACGGAACCCACCACAATTCAAGAACCGCGGGTTACAAAGCTAGAAATCAATACCAAAGGATGGTAAAAATCAAGAGCGAAGAAAAATTTTGGGAACGCCTGCCTCGGTAGCAAGAATCTGCCCGAGACAACGCAAAAGAGCATCGCGAGCACAGAAACCAACCTGTCGTGGCGTGACGAACGAGGAGACGTCATCACCGTTGTGGAGCTCGCCGCCGTCGCGACAGCCCTCGCCTCCGTTGCTGCTCACGGGGCTGCATATAGGGGACGGCGAGGCGGGGCGGTGGTCGGTGAGCGACCCGGCACTCCAAGCGGCGCAGCTGCCGTAGGACGACACCGGGCGGCGGCCGTAGGGACCGCCGCGGCCGCCCATGGCGGCCATCGCGAGCAGCATCTGCGTGCTCCTCCCCGCGGACACCTCGGGCTCGGGATCGAGTTCCGGCTCGGCATCGGCGGCGTAGAATGCCGCGGCGCCCTCGGAGGCGTCCGAGCGGGCCGGGGAGGACCCTGGCGAGACACGGGAGGCGGCGGTGGGCTCGCCGACGCAGGGGAGAGGGAGAGGGATCGAGAGGAGGCGGTCGGCGCGGCGCATGTTGGTGCTGCCACAGGAGGAGACGGCGCAGTCGGGGACGACGGCCATCTTCTTGGATTCTTGCTCTGCTTCTTCCTTCTCGCCCTCCTCTAGTCCTCTTCGTTTCTACCGGGCGTGCAAGTTGCAGAAGGCGCGAGAGTATATTGTTTGGAGAGAGAGAGAGGGATGGGCTTAGAGAGAGAGAGAGAGATGGGCTTACATATTGGGCCTATTGGGCTGGGCCTTCTGACAGGTGGGGAAAGGGTATGTGTGTAGTGTGTAGTGTGTACATTCTTCGACAGCTCCAGTTCTGGCTTGCAACTGTCGCGCACGATGCAGTAGCTGATTAATGGCGTGTCACCAACTTGCATTTCCATCTGCTCGTATCACAGAAAAAAAAAATAGCACCAATCAAGAAAGAAAAAATTTGCATCTCAGAAAACGCAGGGGGGATAACCAGCCAGCTAGTGAGAGCAGCAAAAATTAGGCATGAATCGCATGATGGGCATTTTGGTAAATCCATCGGTTGCCTGCAGATGATTACTAAAAACAACCACATCGCAATTCGAGAATGGCCGATGAATTTTTACATGGCAATGCCGGTGACAAAATCCTTGACATAAAATTTTCTGTTGGTTCCTCTCGCACTTGTCAGGAATCAACTAGTCATACTTATGAAGGAAAATTTCGTGGCATACATAAATATCAGCAAGGCTCGCCAGGGAACCTCAGGTTGTTACAACTCAGGCACAAGAAACGAAGTTGCGCTTCAGAGTGCCAGATCTGTGTATGAAGAAACTGGGAGTTTCCTTTGGTCTAAAATTGAAGAATTTGCTGAGCCGGCTTTCAATTATATGAATTTTGCAGCAGCATGCAAACTTCTGAACTCGTAATCCAACTAAGCAGCAACACCTGTTGAATAGTTGAGTATCCTCCCTTTAGCCCGTTGATGGCTAGGTAAAATCTGCTGCAAGAAAAGTTCAATCCTTACGTGTGGAGAACAGTGAAGTGCATCGCAGTGAATGGAGCACCAAGATGATCAGACTTCATACCCTTTTGAAAAATACCCTCCCCTTCTTTCCCATTGCAGTGCCTACGAGGTTGGCAGCAAGAAGTGATTTGTCATCAGGCCTCCATTTCAGCTCTTTGAGATTGGAGAAAAGCTGTGAGAGAGCAGCGCTTATTTCTTCATCCTTAATTTTATTGCATGCCACAACTTCTAGACTCTGCAAGTCATTCCATGAGGTGATCACCGATTCAAGACCTCGAGTTGTTATTAGTGAGCAGCCTTCTAACGAGAGAAATTTTACTCTCCTGAAAAAGAATTAGACCAAGATGATAATTAGTCAAGATCCTGTAGTATATCCAATAAATAAAGTGTGAGCTTTCCACATATGATGAATTGACGATTGTGGACAAAAATGTATTATCAATTCCTACTGTATCTAGGCAGTTCATATGCTGAAGTGTTTCCAGAAGACGAACTGAATGAATCTAGTCCTTGCTTCCAGCAAAAGTACATATATGTTAAAAACATTTATGGAGAAGAACGAAATATCCAGATAAAACACCAAGATGGTTTGGTAGATGGGTGCTGCCCGTTCAATTCCATCCCACTAAATCTTTTTTTTAGAGAAAGAAGTCAATATTGAGCTCATCACACCATTTCCAATGCAAAACTACTGCACGTACTGACATGAGTTCTTCACAAGACTTTAGACTGAAATTGGAAAAAGAAAAGGAAAGATAAATTTGAACTTTTGATCGATCTGAGACTAGATAAGGCAGATCATGCATGTATGAAACTTTATGTGGAATAGAACATGTTATTAAGTTGGGATTACCAGTTTAGAAGATCAGCCAATGAATTATAAGCAACTGAAATAGTGGTTTTCAATAATTTATTTAGGGCTTTTGAATGCCGCAAACGTGGTCCTTCTGCAAAAAAAGAATGACTCTTGGAGACGAAGCTCGAGCAAAACAAGAACTAGGGCGGACATAACAACAGTCATGACAATCCTGGAGTCCTTCATTGAAGTTTCTGGGCTTGTCACAAACTGGAGCAAGTGTGCTGTGTACCCCATCAACGGCAATTTGGCTAACCTAGAAGAAGTCTTACAGCCTTTCCCCGCCCAGCAAGGCACCTTTCCCTATCGTTATCTAGGCCTACTCCTGCATACTCGCAAGCTAAGAAAGTCTCACTTCTTACCCCTTATAAAGAAGCTTCAAGCCCATCTACCTAGCTAGAAAGGAAAGCTATTCTCCAAAGCAGGCCGCCTAACCCTAGTCAATGTGGTCCTATCTTTGCTCCCGACCTACTTCATTACCATCTCCCACCCCCCTTCCAAAGTGGGTAAGCAAGCGGATTGACAAGATTCAGCGCTTTTTCCTCGACAATTGGGATATAGTCTGTCAGCCTAAGCAACTCGGGCCCTAGGTACCCTCAATCTCCAACTGTTTGAAAAAGCTCTCCGATTGCGTTGGCTTTGGTATTCCTGGCGAATAACCCTCCAAGCCTTAGGTTGGGTTGGCCTCTCCTTGCACCAACATAGACCTTCAACTGTTCAAGGCTGATACCACCATTGTGGTCCATGATGGTAACTTGGCCGACTTTCACAGACCTTCAATTGTTCAGGGCTGCTACCACCATTGTGGTCCATGATGGTAACTTGGCCAACTTTTGGCAAGACAAATGGCTTCAACAGGTCGCACCATCACAAATTGTGCCTAGTCTCTTCCAGATCACTACCCACAAGCATCAGTTGGTAGCATTCATGATAAACAATTCCACCTGAATCCGCTAGATTCATCATCTGAATACCTTAACCTAGCTCCATGAGTACATCTAGCTTTGGAGTCATCTTCGTCACCTTATCCTCACTACAAGTACACTAGATGAGATCGTGTGGAATCCTAGCGCCTCTGGCACTTACTCAGCTAAGTCAGCGTATCTACTACAATTCTATGGGAGTGTCCCTTCTACATTTGCACCGCTCATTCAGAAAGCCCAAACTAAAAACAAGAACAAGCTCTTTGCCTGGACTCTCTCGCCGAGAAAGATCCACACGGCTGACGTCCCGGCGTGCAAAGGATGGCCCCATCAACCTCTTCGTATCTCTGCAGTGGGCCCCAGAGACTCACCCACTTTTGTAGCCAATGTCCATATGCTCAAGCCGTCTGGGCCGCAATCTTCCAAACCCCTATGATTAGCTCCATCGCACCTTCGGGCCAGCTCGATTTTAGGACATGGTAGCTCCACCTCGGCAGCTCTCTTGTGATACGGATCTAAGCGTGAGCTCAATGGGTTGATCATCTACACCGTGTGGAATATTTGGAAATAGCACAACATGTTCATCTTCCAGCGGGCTTCGATGCTTGCACATCTTTTAGTAGCTAAGATTCGTGAGGATCTCCTTATGTGGAGCCGGTCTGCATTGCGAGTAGTCACTAGAGCTTACCTTTCATCTCTTTGTACAGATGTAAATATTGTATTTTGTTCTCTTCCTTCTTAATGAAACGGCATCGCCCCTAGCTTTTGCTCAAAAAATAATTTATTTAGGGATGTTATGAGAAGAAATTCACTCCATAAAGTCTATGATAGAACTCTTGCAAAAAAAAGAAAGAATGACACATCAAACAAGCTGGGAGGGTAGCAGTGTGCAATTTAGATGTTTCTTAGCAAAGCTTACAGAAAAAGACTCAACAAAATGCAAGAATGTATCCTATATCCCCATTCTGACATAGAAAATGTAGTGTGTTGCCTTTGATTTTTTTTCAAATGCCTTCATAAAATAATAAAATTCATTCAAGAAACAGAGGCAAGTAGCAGAAGAATGTCCAGGCAGCCAGGACTGAGTCAGAAGTGGAAAAGTATACAGGAAAGGATGGGTCCCAGAATCCAGATGCATATGCAGATAAAGGAACCCTCTAGGCATTGCCCACACAGCCCCACTTGAACTGTTGCACATAATAATGACTTACTATGGCACAATAGAACTTATTAAAACCAGCATAAATAACTAAACTAAAAGATGAGACACTGGGATTCTGGGATTTCTGAGCCCACTTAAAATATTATAAACAGGAAAATTGACGATTCATCCTTTAGAACATTTCCCGGCATGCGATCAAATAAGAAAAAGCATCTACATATTCAGTATAGGGCATGTCTGAGGTTAGTCATTGATTGCTTCACTCGAAAATATTGGTTCCATAGCATTCATTGATAGAATATCAGTGGCTCAGTGCATGATTTGTGGTGAGAGGATGGAAGGAGGCTATGTTTTCATCAAATCCATTTATTCAGATGAGGCGCCTGGGCCATGTTAAACATTTTTTGAGTCAGAAAATACTGTTGATCAAATGTTACTCGAGTGGCTGGATTATTCACAATCCAACAAACATTCATGTCTGTCTACACCATGCAAGTCATCTGCTAAAACATCAACTATTTGCAGGTTGACAGTGCTCATGCTATATTGAGTGGAAAAAAATTGACATAAGTTACAATGAGTGTAACAAGATAGCACCCAATGGTATACATCAGTAACCTTAAAAAACTTCCACAAAAAGGTTATCATAGACTCATGTTATTATAACACTCTCAGATAATCAGAATCACACTAAGCCATGCAGAAGGTCTCAAGATTGTTTTTTAATTATAATCATCATAGAAGCAACGGTGACTTCAACTATGCAGGGGGTCCATGCACTGCAAGCATTCCACCCCCTGACATAACAAATGTCAGACCATCCAAAAGTCAGCTACCCAAAACTCTTTTTGTTGGTCGTGTCATTATCACAGAATAAACATAAAGCAGGAATTATTAAACAGCCAAATGCACAAACTGTCCCTGTTATGCTATCATGGAAGCCTATCAAGAAACTAGTACCGGTACACTTAAGGAGTGAGATTGGTGGTTACAATACCTGCATAGGCCAGCCAAGGAAAACATGTCATCTTCGAGGCCCCAGCAATTCTGGACCAGTAACTCACGAGCACCCTCACATACCAAAAAGAGAGCATGGAGAGCACGGCGATCTCGTAGCTGGCACTGCTGCAGTTGAAGACTCTCGAGCGTGAGGCAAGCACCAAGATGTTCTGCAGGCCCAGGATCATCGTCGATTCTACTGCATCGCTGAAGCCGCAAGGTTTTGAGGTTGCCACAGAATGCAAGCGCGGCAAGCCACCCGGCGTCCATCCTGTGGTCGGCGATGGTGAGCTCCTCGAGCATAGCACAGCACCGCCCCACGGCAGCGATGCCGTCATAGCTGCCCTCGCAACCTACAAGCTCCAGCTTCACCAACCGCTTACAGCCGTGTGCGAGAATGGTGAGACCGATGTCTGTGACCCCACCGTCTTTGCTGGTGCCATATAGTGGGGTGGACGCAGCAACGATGCGGAGAATCTGGAGGTGTGCGAAGGCAGAGACTGGACGGAGGGCAAGGTCCGTGCATCTGTGGAGTTCAAGCTCCTGCAGCGTCGGGCAGCCGCCGGCGATATCCATCAACCCACCGGACTCTGACGCGGCGGTGGCTGAGAGGCGGCGGAGGTTGGGGAAACTGGCGGCGACGGACGCGAGGCCCCGGTCGAGCAGGTCATCGGCGAGGAACCGGCAAGCCCCCAGTGGCGG
This sequence comes from Raddia distichophylla, assembly GCA_005191435.1. Lineage (NCBI taxonomy): Eukaryota > Viridiplantae > Streptophyta > Magnoliopsida > Poales > Poaceae > Raddia > Raddia distichophylla. The sequence continues at coordinate 356,005 of SPJY01017326.1, forward strand.
GTCCGCGCTGGGGTCTAGGGCTAGCGACACCTCGCCGCAGGTGAGGAGAGGGGAGGCCGGAGATGGCGCGGCCGGGGCGGCGATAGAGGCCGGGAAGAGGTCGAGGTCGGTCAGGTCGGGGAAGCGGTAGGGCAGGCGGTGCGGCACAAAAGCCCAGTCCCGCACGGCGAGGCGGCGGCGCAGGCGCCCGGAGAGCCGCATCCACCTCTTGCAGACCAGCGACGCGGCGCCCGTGAGGTGGGGTTCCGGGAGGCAGGCGAGGACGCCGAGGAGGAGCCCGTCCGAGAGCGCTAGGGTTTGGTCGGGCGCGCGTTCCGCCTGCGCCATCGCCGCGTCGCGCGCGTGCGCCGGCGACTTCCCGGGCAGCAGCCACAGGTCGGGCCAGCCCTTGAGCCGGTGCTGCTGCGGGAGGCCGCCGCCGCCGCCGCCGCCGCCGCCGAGGCAGTCGACTCCGACTCCGGGCTCAGTCATTCACTCAGCAACCGACTCCTACGACCGGCGCGCCGCCGCCGCCCGCAGCGCGCATGGCCCAGCAGCTCCGCCGCCCTCTCCCGGCGCGAGCACTGCAGCGGCGCCGCACCACGCCGCGCCGATTTGCGCTTTGATGAGGCGGCGATTTCCGTGCGGCGCGGCGTGGGGGATCTGAGGTTTTCGAAATTCTGGGGTCGGGGGTTTTTGTTCGGGATTTGGAAATTTGGGGAGGAGCGGGCGCGGAGTGCGGCGTTGGTGGAGGCGAGCCGGGTGAGGGGTGCGCCGTGGCCGTGAGCAGAGAGCAGCGCCAGCGTGCGTGCGAGGTGGTGGTGTGGGGAAACGTTTCGAAATCCTTGTCTCCGTGTGCAAGATGGTTCGTTTTTTTTTTCTGTTGCGTTTGGTCGTTTGGCTGTATGGTGGAGAATTACTCGAGAAGAAATTCGTATGGTTTGGCAATTGACAGAAGGAAAAAAAAAAAGAATGGGTCATTTTCTTTGTTTCTACCGCCCTCGAGCGTACTACTTGATTATATGCAACTTATGTTCGTTCTGATTTTGGTTAGTCTTAAAAGCGTCTGTGTACGTACGCAGGTACGCTCCCAAGGCTAATAAAAGTGCGTCGAAAGCAAGGTTCGTCTCTGGCCTGCCTAACCATAGGCCGTAGTCCGTGGCAGTGTTTTCTGTGGTTCAAATGCAAGCAAAACACGAAGGCTCGGAGGAGCTGAACAAAAGTATTGGACCGGCCCAGGTGCCATTGGCGCTGGATGAGCAATTGTGATTTTATGCCCACTCGGCTAGAATGACATGGCGGGCCAAGTTTTTCTGCAAGAAAGTCCAGGATTCGCACAAAACTTAAGGCCCATGTACGGATACTACTGACCAAACCCAAAATAATCATTAGCAGATTAGCTATGACTGAACCATGGTAACATTATGCACCATCACATTTTTAGAGTTGTTTCCTTATATATCATTGTTAACTGGTCAAACTATTTTCTTATATATTATTGTTAACTGATCAAACTATTACATATCAACAACTCGTTTACCCTATTTATGTCTTCGTATGCCATGCCACTATACCATTAGAGCATCCCAGCACTTCCAGCATTTTCCTGTTGCCCGTGTCTATTAGCTTGCATCCGCACAGTGCTGCCTGCTGTGTTCAGCCTGCATGCGTAGTGCGTTTTAATTTTAAATCTCCCGCTCACAATCTGATGCAATGCGTAATTTCCATCACAGTCTGATACAGCCCAGCAATAGGGATGTTGTTGTCCATGCTCTTATATTTCCTATCTTTCTCGCCCACGGGAACAAGCCATTAACCACCATTCCCATCTTCTTCCACCCATGAATCTATATCAAATTCAGTATGGATTTTAAATTTCAACAATATTAAATATTCAAATAAGTTTTTAATGCAAAATATAAACAAGGTTTCACATTCAACATTCGAACCAGATTTTAGATTTGATTTCAATTTAAAATATATTTTGGAGTTTGCAATTAAAATCAATTTGTTTTTTTGATCTAGTAAAACCGATTAAAAATGGAAGCTACAAATGGAAACAAGCCGAGGACGAGCGAGCCAGGATTGGCTCAAATTGGGCTCGTTCAAGCGATTGAGTCAAGAAGCGGGCTTGGCTCGAGATCGCATGCCAATCAATCCGAGCTCGTGTGAACTAACAAATAGCTCGAGCCAACTCACAAGTTGTCGACTAGGGAAGGAGGAAGGTGGTGTGGAGGAAAAGGGAGAGAGTAGATGGTCTACCCAAAGCATCCTTCATGTTGTCAGCCTCCCCAGTCCCCACACCTTCTGACATCATCGGTGTCACCGCCATTAGACTTCCCACATGTCCATTCCCGCCTATCGTCGATCTCGAGCTTCTCGGCCCCGAAGCACTGTTGACTCCATCAGCCTCATCATGCAGTCCCCGTGCATTCCTGGTTCTGGTTGTCGCATGTCTTGGCCTGAAGCGTCAGTGTTGTCACTGACCCCCAGGCCCCAGCGCCATCCCTGCCATCGTGGGTATCGTAGCGCCGCTCCTCATAGGGCTGACACGCCAGCTGTTGCATTGTGTCTTACAACTTCGTCGCCCCTCTGCTCGCTTATTGTCGATCACTGCCCCGAAGCACCGTTGATGCCATCGGCCTCCTTGTGCAGCCCTCGCGCAGTCTTGATTGTCACCGTCATGGGCTAAAGTGTTGTTGATGCCGCTACCCTCCTGAACCATGGTGCCACCCTCGATCGTCGTCGTATGCCGTTGCTTCACAGTGATGGCATACCCCGTCATTTCATCGTGTCTCACAACTCTACCGCCCCTATGCTCACCAAACTTATAGCTCGCTGTCACAGTGGTGAGGTGGGGAAACCATAGCCTCAGCAAGTGGCCAAGTAGGGGTCGAGCTCGAGGCAGGAAGATAGGAAATTTGGGATGGGTAGGGAGGGGAGTGAGAGAGAGTGGGTCTAAAATGCTAGGATGTGCTGAAGGGAGTGTCAAGTGGGCCTTTTAGGTCATTGACAGAGCCTTGAGCAAGTCGGAGCTGATTCAACTTAAGATTGCAAAAATAAATGAGCTGATTCGAGCTTTTGCAAATAAGCCGAGCACAAGCCCAACCAAAAACAAACCCGAGCCTAAGCTGTTTAAGAGGCTTGTAACCAGCCCTACTCTAGCTAGCAGAATCGCACAAGGTTTAAAATTCACACCATGTTCATGGCACTATTAATCTTACGGTGGAATCTGTTGGGCTTTTGTCCCTTTGCTGAGCAGGCCCACATATGAGAATAAGAGAGGGAGAGAGAGAGGAGCAGGCAGGGGGCCGAGCTCGCCCCGTTCGTGCCCCAACCCTAGAGTTGGAGCGGCGCCGCCTTTCTCGGCGTGTGGGCTCCGTGGGGAGTCGTGGCCGTTGTGGCCGGGCATCTCGGAGGGCTGGTAAGCTCCTCCACCCCTATTAGAAGCCGCGGCTCTCTCTCTCTCTCTCTCTCTCTCTCTCTCTCGGGTATTCGGTTTTTCTCTCGGCTGCTCACTGTTTTCCCCATCCATTCTCACTCCTCTCGCGACCTTGCTGTTCGGTGTTTTCGCCGGAGCTCCGGCCGGCTTGCTGGCCGGCGCTGGTTGCTGGAGGGGAGACCGTGCCGCTCTCCGTCGATCTGGTGCTTGGTGGCCACGAGGTGGACATCGTGCCCTTGCTGCTCCTTCCTCTGCTCCTCGGGTTCCTCCTGTGGCCTTTGGCTGCGGTGAGGGATTTCGGCATCGTATCTCCGGATCGTTTCGCTTGTGGTGCTTAACACGGGCGATTTGATTTCTGGGACAGTGCCTTGCACGCTTTGCCTCGGCATCGTTGGCTCGGATCCAACGCATTGTAAGAACTCTTCTTCTCTTTGTCCAGTGGACCGATTTGGTTGTTTCTGGGGGACTAGCCTTCGAGCTAGAGGCCGTTCGACCTAATCTGGATGCACTGTGTGGTGGCTCTGTTATTTGTTCAATGATGATTGCTTAGATTTGAGGCTTACTTAATCTGTTTATTAAAGGAATCTGCTAGACCTAGATAAGTACTGCTCTTAGCTTTCTCTGTGGTTGCTCTCTGTGTTTGGTTAAGCACCTGGGAGTAAGGTATTAGATCAATTTACTGCTGCCCTGTTTATTTCCTTAATCTGAAGAACTAGTGTGTTGTTTATTCTTCGTACTAGTTAGTGCAGTGAGCAGTTCAGCTGCTGTTCGGCTTGATCCAGTGGTTGTTTGGGGTCTGGCCAAACTGTTTTATTGATCTTTTATTACTCCGGTGCACACTGACTTCATTTGTCATGTACATAGAGCAGTGATTACCCTTTGAGCTTGAGCAGTACTAATCTTTGGTTGCAATCCTGAAATTTTCAGATTAGATAACCTGTGATTTATATTTGCCCAAATTTGGTTGGATGGCTAATTTCATTAGCAACCCCTGTTTGCAATCTGAGAACAACTTTCTTAATAAAATCTTGAGCTTTTTGATGGTTTTATTACCTTGGACAGCATTGAATCTTTTTGAGGATATCATGTATCTATACGTCTTCTTGATCATATTAGAGGAATACATGCTATATGATTCAATTGGCTTGCATTTAAATATAGCCGTACTCATTTTGGAATTATGTATTATCTTGCTCATTATACTAATTTTGCAACAGAATCAAATCACTGATTCATTTCAATCAGGAACCCGACATGCCAGATTTCCAACGAAGGAATTCTTAATCCCTGCTATCGAATCCGCGCCTGTAGACCCGACAAACAAGCAAGAATTAATTCTCTGCACCTGCCATGCCATCTACTGAAGTGCTGCCTATAAATAGACGGCAAGAGCACACTCCCAAGCGCACAATCACTTCTCTCCTTCGGGCTTCGATCTCTTCTTCCGCGCGGCATTAACTTATCAATCGAGAGCATGGGTTCGACGACCAAGATCTCGCCTCCGGCCTTCATCCTCTTGGCGGCTGTAACCTGCCTCCTCCGCCCCTGCGCTTCCGGCGAGCTCCACCGCAAGCTCTCCGGCTGGTCCAGCGGCGGCGCCACGTGGTACGGTCCCCCAAACGGCGCAGGAACTGACGGTACGTATATTATACAAATGGACGCTTAATTACCACCATGTAACTCTAGTGCAGATATCATGTTTGCATGAATTGAAAACGGTTGCTGGTTCTAAGGCTTGCATGCATATATATTGCTGTATGCATTGTTGCAGGTGGTGCTTGTGGGTACCAGGGCGCCGTCGACCAGCCGCCGTTCTCGTCCATGATCGCCGCCGGCAGCCCCTCCATCTTCCTGTCCGGCAAGGGCTGCGGCTCTTGCTATCAGGTATGTACATTCAGCCATTCAGGCCAGCCTAGATAGGTGACAGACACCATGGTACACAGCCTTCACGCACACGATGTCAAGATATAAAATTCGCTTAGCTCTGCAGGTGAAATGCACTGGCCATGCCTCCTGCTCCACCAGCCCGGTGACCGTGGTCCTCACCGACCTGTGCCCGGGCGGTCCGTGCCTCGACGAGCCTGCCCACTTCGACCTGAGCGGGACGGCGTTCGGCGCCATGGCGAAGCCCGGCCAGGCCGATCGTCTCCGCGCCGCCGGCCGCCTCCAAATCCACCACACTCGGTAATGAGCTAGCTACCAAGCTAGCTAGCCACTGCAGCCATATATATGCGTCATCGTCACATGCATTCCAACGCATTCGAGGCGTTCCGTGCATATATGGGGCATGCAGCTTGTCAGCACGTCGATCGTCTCTTCTTCCATATCCCCTTGGCGTTGCTCCGTCCGTGACGCATCGATCCTTGTTTGCAGCGTGCCGTGCAACTGGCAGGGGATGGACATCGCCTTCAAGGTGGACGCCGGCTCGAACCCGAACTACCTCGCCGTGCTCGTCGAGTACGAGTCCGGCGACGGCGAGCTGTCGTCTGTCGAGCTCATGCAGGGCGGCGGCGGCGCGGCGGGGTGGGCGGCGATGCAGCAGTCGTGGGGCGCCGTGTGGCGGTACAACTCCGGCGAGGCCCTGCAAGCGCCCTTCTCGATCCGGCTCACCTCCGGCTCCGGCAAGAAACTCGTGGCCGGCAACGTCATCCCCGCCGGCTGGGCGCCCGGCGGCACGTACCGCTCCATCGTCAACTACTGATAAAGATGGAGCTGTGTGACGATCGACTGACAAGTTTAACCTCTCGTTAATAATGTAGAGCTAGGTCGTGGTTGCACCTGCAGGCGCTAGCTACCATGGTTTATGTTTGGAGCTATCGGCGCGCGTGCGTAATCGCCGTCAATGTTGCGCGTGTCACTTGTGTCTTGGTGCGCGCCATTGTTGCGGTTGCGTGGAATGGCGTTTTGTGTTAGTTCGAATGATAGGAATGAATAAATGTATCGGAGGGAAGAAGATGGAGGAGGAGGCGCCGCATCGAGTTCTTCCCTCCGTCGTCATTGCAGTTGTCTGCTCGAAATATACTCCCTCGATAGCGTTTAGCTTTTCGGTTGGTTATTTATGCTGTGCTTAACTTTCAACAAATAAAAAAAGTGTCAAGTTAATTGTGCAGACTGAGCATTATGCCATAAGCAAACGAAAATTATGTTGTCACAAAATGCAATCGATCGGTCCTTCCTCCCGCTCCTCTTCTCCCCTCCGAGGGCAGTGGCACTGGGAATGTATCATCGTCTTGCTAGCCTCGCAGCCATGCCAATCGCACTGGTGTTTGAGGGTGCGGAAGTACGGCACATTGAAGCACAGAAGGTGGATCAGGTGAAGCGATCGACGCAGCAAGGTTAAGAAAGCACGATGCAAGAGCGCCCAAGCGGAGCTAGCTATGGGGGTGAGATGTATATATCAAACATGTTGAATATGTCATAGTAGAAAACAATATAATATTTATTTTTAACAAAATATGGGCACCTGAATAGTGTAAGTGATCATTAGTAACTGCATGAGATCAATGTGCCATCCTCATTTTGCTATTAAATCTAAATCAATGCAATTATTAAATATTTTTGTATGTATACACTATCGTATTATACAATGTGGTATAAATTATAATATAATGAGCATGGTGCTTCGTGCATTTGCGTGGTTAGATTTATCTCAGTACATTAATTTGACATAGAAGCATACTCTTATTATTTCTACTAAAAATTTATGCAGTTTTATTTCTCATTGATGTGAATATGAACTCTTTGTTTTAATCTAACATGGTCTCTTATTTCTCTTTTTTTTTCTTAATTCTAAATTTCTATTATTGTTTTTTTAGCTTTATTTTAATCTAACATGAACTATTATTTATATTATTGTTTTGTTGTAGCTGATACAATCTCTTTTTTACACTCGACGGTTTTTTACGTAGCCGTTAAGAGTAACAACCCTGCGCATTGTATATCGACGGTGTTATACTAGCCGTCGAGAATACATAATGTTTCTCGATGTTTTTATTTGACCGTTGACACATCTTTTGGCACTCGACACTACGGCTTTTTCTGTAGTGGGATCGATGTGGTGACTCCATTAAAACATGTTTTAATTATATAATAGATAGATACTATAATTAAGAATATGATATACTTAGTGCTTGATAATTAGTTTGGGCTCCTTAATTACATCCTGCTTAAAAAGATGAGCTAAATTACTGAAATTTGCACTTGGAGAGATTCTAGAAGCAGCAAAGAAAATAAGTATTGGTGTATCACTTGGTTCAACTTGTTTGTGAGGGCTACGAGAAGCTGTTTGAGATTGTCGAGAAACAAACTTGGGAAGTCAATTAATTTGGCTTTTGGGAATGCCCGGGCTTAATTATTGATAAGTACTATCTCCGGTCAGAAAAAGAAGTCATCGTTGACTTTTGTCATGCCTTTGACCATTCGTCTTATTCAAAAATTTAGTTCAAATATGTAAAAATATAAGTCATACTTAAAATACATTTAATAATAAACCAAATCATAACAAAATAAATAATATTTATATAACTTTATTGAATAAGAAGAATAGTTAAAGGCGTGTCCAAAAGTCAACGGTGACTTCTTTTTGTGATCGGAGGGAGTAGTTTAGAACAAAATGTTTGACGTCGTTGATAAATAGACTAGAGAAATTAAATGTTTGGCTGTTGGGAACGTTCTAGCTAAATTGTTGATAAGTTTTTTTTTTGAGCAAAGGGACAGGAGAGCTGCCTTGCATTGATCAAAAGGAGAAGCAGAACAGGAAGTACAGGGTGGGGGGAGAAAAACGGCCCCTCCCCCCAAGGGCCAAGCAAAAAACTAGGCTAGCTTATTACAAAACTTGCACTTACGCCGGCCCAGAGGCGCAAGTCATCTAAAAGGAAAAGAAGGAAAACTAGCCTAGGGCGCTCCTGCTGTCGAAAGATTCAGTTGTTCCGCTCCAACCAAAGGTGCCATAAGGTGGCGGCGATAACTGAAAGGTAGCCTCGGGGGAGATCATGCTGCAGCACGTCCACTTCCCACCATTGATTGAAGCTGTCATTGATGGACCAGCCTGCGGTGTTGAAAAGTGGCGCATCGAGCAAAGTAGCCAACCGTGTCTAGATGAAGGAACTGAAGTCGCAACCTAGGAAAAGGTGCTCCGGGGTTTCAAGGTTACGCCTGCAAAGTGGGCAAAAATAGTCGTTTGGGAGCTTACGACGGAGCAAGGCGTCGACAGTCATGACACACTTGTGCAACAGCAACCAGAGGAAGAATATGCATTTCGAAGGGGCACAGAGTCATCAGACTTGAAGGAAAGCAGGCTTGACTAGACGACCTTCAAATTGCAGCAAGTAGGCCGACTTAACCGAGAAATTCCCATCCTTAGCAAAACGCCAAAGGAGTTTGTCCGATTCGCTAGGGATTAGGGAAACCTGCGAAATCCTCCTCAGGAGGTCGATCAGCTGCGGGATCAATCGAGGGGTAATGTTTTGCCTAAGATCCGAGACCCAAGCACTATTCGTGATGGCATCTAAGACCGTTCTATGTCTCCTTGTCGAAGCGATGAAAAGGTCCAGCGCAAGGTGCTTGGGCGCACAACTAGCGAGCCACCTGTCTTCCCAGAAGGAAAGGGTGGTACCGTTACGTAGGATCACCGAGCAGTCCACCCGCATTAGGGAAGCATCGCTGAGAGTGGTGCTGAACCGGTTGTCGGCCCAAGCCTTGGAAGGGGCCCAGAGTCGCCAGAACAAAATTTTGATCTCTCTTTAAAGTTCTCTGTCTCCATCATCAACATTCCAACTAATTTCATTGGGAGCGACTGGACGGCAGTCTCGCGCGACCGCCTCGCTGGGGTCCAGTCGGTGAGCGCACAGCGCGGGCAGGCGGCTGCAGCCCTGGGAAACCGAATTTCATTCATTCGTCGAGACCCTCAGCGGTCCGCGGCGCAATAGTCCATCGGAGATGACGCGAGCAATGCGGGCGCGGGGTGCACGGCTGCATGCAATTGCAGGTTTCCGCTTCCGCTACGTGCCTGGTTGGTGGTGTGGCCTTGCCGCATTGACCGACGGGATTTGGGCCGAGCTGATTCTTGCCCGACGCTAGGCCCGGCCTGCTGCATCAAAGGGTGCGAGGCCGCTTTCTGCTATCTTCAGTGTTTCCCGGCTGTAGAATTCTGATTTCGGCCTAGCAGTCCGGCACAAAAGCCTAACCTAAGCGCGTTGCATTGTTGTGGGCTGACGCGGCCGGTGATCAGGCCTCATTGTTCTCAGGTTCAGGGTCCAATTTTGAGCACACGGCAACCTTTCCCTTGCATGCGTACGGCAGGGTGAGTGGATAAGTCGCACACCATTTAGGTAGAGCCCTCTTAAAAATAGGAGAAAAGTATTGTTTTGGTCCTGAAATCCTGAATCATGTTACTTAATGCATTTTAGACTGAACTCCAACAACCAGGCTAACTAAATTTTATGAAACCATATTTTTTTGTTCACAATTTACTGATATCCTATTATTATTTATGATTTTTTATATTTTACAACGTATTAAAATAGTAGGGGTAAAAGGATACTTCGCGTGTGATTTAACGGCAGACAGAACACATTGATGAAAAGGGGAAATAATAAACAAAGTTCAAGCAATATGACAAACAATGAAGTTTAGAAAAGTTGATGGTAAATTATGAATTGGACTAATTTTTAAATAGGAATTCTCTCTATGTCTATACCTGTTCTTTTTTTACTTATTGTTGTTAGTTGAACCTTTCTTATGAGAAGTTTGAGATTGGGTACCATGGAATATGTTGTGAGCTATAATTTTATTTTTAAAGAAGTCATGAAAAATACTCTATCGAGGATTGGGTGGCGCTTTGTTGACGTCATCTAACCAAATGGGTCAGGCACTTACCATGAACTGCCGTAAGCCTGGGCCGTCCAGAGCGCATTCCTTACCTAGGAAACCACCTTGCTCAGGCGGATGCATGGCGTCCGAGGAACGGCCAGCCGCTGCACATTTCCTGGCCCTAGGTGCGTCAAAGTAAAAAAGCCTACAGCAATACTGCAACTCCGAGCTGCAAATCGGTGTGTACAAATGACCAACGGTCTCTAGACTCCAGCCCGATGGAGTCTTGTTTCCCTTCTCCCACTTTTATAAAAAAGCACAGAATTATCACGATGGGGCATCTAGCTACTTAACATCACTCCAAAGTACTGTAACTTTGGATAGAGTGTCTGATGTAGGAAATGAATCTTTTAGAGTGTAATGTAAAATGTGAAAAAAATTTAGAGGGGAGGATAGACCGATAGAGGAAGTAGCTAATAGTGAAATGGAGTGTGAGGATAGTGTCGTGTGTATGCTTTTAATAGCCTTGTAAACACGTACGGTAGTGCTTGGGCATGCCTTTTCCCTACTTGGGTGGTTCTACCCTATAATCTTCTTCATATGAGAATACACGGCTAGACGTAGTGCTATTATCCCGACAGTGAAAGGTTTGAATCAAAGTAAAAAATCATCTTCTTGTTTCCTGAGATCCCTGCGAGCTCCTTGATCTGCGAATGGCCTAGTATGTCACAGAAAAAGGGGTCCATTGGTCCCTGCTTCAACAAGTAAGCTTGACATTTAGGGACTCCAGTTTCTAATCGCCGACATACTCTTTTTAGCAAAAGGGTTTATCATAAATTCTCTTTACAGAAAAGGAGTTAGGAAGTGTACAACACATCTTAAAATGATATGACTAGTTCGTTGTGGTGGCGGTGGCGGTATGGGATATGAACTAGAGGTGTCTGAGGCTTTGTGATTTCGGGATAGTAGAACAAAAACATGTGCATGTGTGGTTTCAGTTCCCTAACAATCGAGATTCCTCCCCTGGAACCATTGAACTAAAATACAATTTTCTTAGTTTCATTTAGTCCTAATTAATCCTGATTAACCGTCTAGTCATTGACCAACTAGTGACTAGCTTCTTCTTAAACCATGGAAGTAAATTACAATTTTATCAATGTCGAGATTTTTATATTTGATATAACTTCGAAAAATTTTATCGGATTGTTTTTCTTTGACCAGAATAGTAAAAAATTGTCTGGATGGGCTACATGTTTCACGAGGCCACATGATCATATCCTAGAAAAAAAACACCACATACATATTTCCATGAGTTGACCCGTGGACTTGACACATGATACTAATGGAGCTACAACTCATATAAAGAATCATCGACTTTTTATTTTAAATCCGACAGCTAACAACTCTGCAAATGTTATATTTTAAAAAAATATTGACCATATCTAATTTTTATTTCTGATTTTTATTTTCCCTAGGAACTTCTATAGAAATTAACAGCATGCCGAGCACGTTATTGTTTCCCAAACAACATGGAAATCAGGATGGCACCTATCTGTTGGATCGAAACCTATGATTTTCTTGCTCTAAAAATACGAAACCTATGATTTTTTTTTTCGCTCTCACCACTCGATCACCAGAAGCAGATGTCGTTCTGGACTAATCTCGTGCATGGAATTGATTCCCAGATACCTCATCTCCTTTCGTACGTACCATCCAATTCCAGGCATCTACCCCCACCCTCAACTCATTCCTATCTCCATGATTTACCGTGAACAATCAGAGCACCAACCTCGAATCAGGAACCTAAATCGGTATGCACCAACTTGCATGCAGCAAGGTCAATACGCAATAATTCCCGCAAGGAAATTCCACGCACCAAAACTCGTTCGCTGCTCGGTTTCTTTATCGGGGTCGGGGAACCGGGCGTCGGGCACCCACCACCGGCAGGAAGTCAGCAGGACGCGGAGGCTTTTGTCCGCGGCGAAGAGCGCCAGGCTCCGGCCCCGGCGACGCCGCCGCCGCCGCCGTCGAGACCGAGACGCGGGTGGGGAGGGAGGAAAGGAAAAGTTTAAGCGCGCGTGCCGGGGAGTGCGGCGGCAGGGAGTGAAAGCGCGAGGAGGAGAAGGAGGAGGGGGCTTTCGGCGCGCGCGCGGCGACGAGCGGGCGAGCCTGGAGTCTGGACTCTGATGCTGTCGGTGGGGAGAAATTTGCATATTTGCCACTCTCTGCAGCTGGTCATACAATTTTACCACTCTTAACAATTGTCATACAATTTTGCCACTCTCTACAACAGCACCTTATTATTTTGCCATTCCACACTCCAGAAAATGATTTTTAATTTGTTTCCAACAAAAATTCACGGGAAATGTCTTGTTTGCCCTTCAGTGTTTCTAGTCATACCTGTTCAACTTCTCATTCTCATACCTAGCCCCCGTACAGAACAGAACAGAGAGAAGAGGGCGCCAGCCACCGTACGTCGCCTGGCCGCCGGCCGCCGTTCGTCGCCTGGACGCCGGTCGTCGTCACGGCCAGGCTCGACCGCCGGACGCGCCGACCCCACCCAGCCTGCGCCGCTCCCACAAAGCTCGCCGGGACGCACCGCCCCCAAGGTCTGATCGACCAGCTCCTCCTTCTCGATTTCTCCTTTGCAATGCTTCCTCCTCACTCTCTACAATATAGATTTAATTTGTTCTTCTCCTTTTGTGATACATGGAACCCTAGCTTTGTTTCATGACGGTGGGATGAACTAAAATCAAATGGATGATGCTCGTGGGATAAACCTAAATCGGATGGATGCCTAGGAGTCCTGTCAAAAGAGACAAGGGCAAAAATGTCTTTTTATGTGGCCTGTTCAATGTAAAATAGAGCAAAAAGACTAGAATGGCAAAATAGTAAGGTGCTATTGTAGAGAGTGGCAAAAATGTATGACAATTGTTGAGAGTGGCAAAATCGTATAACCAGCTGTAGAGAGTGGCAAATATGCAAATTTCTCCACGCAGAGACTGGTCATGCAAGCAAAACTAGCTAGTACACAAGCACTAGCTAGTCCACGAGTCTCTGTCCCTTTGTCTTTTGCATTGGATCGTTGTTTATTGGATCAACGTCAACATATACATTCGACTTCGATCGATTATCGACGACTATTAGCCAGTTAGTCTTTAGAACCAGGTCCTGAGAGTACGTGCAAAGCAAGCTAAGGTAGCTTGCTAGGGCGCCGCTTTCTTTTACCGGTCGATCGTATGAATCAGCAAGAAGCAACTAACCCTAGCAACCTCTCTTGCTTGCGAGCTATTTGTTCTTCTTAATTTAATTAAAATGCAGCTTAGTTATTTCTTCCTCTACAGCGAGTGAGTCTACATGCATGTCAATGTGTCGTACTCATGGATGTATCTCCTTAATCTTCTTCCCCAAGGTGGCCTTTCTGTCGACTTTCGATCACTTGCTCTCGAAGATCTTTATGCCTTTCTCTGTCCCTGGCCCTCGATCGGTTGCTTGGGCTCTACACCGTCGCATATGTGACCTTTCTGACCACCTAGTTGATCATTTGGTAGTCATTTATAAATATAAATTACTATTACCTCCGGTCACAAAAAACAATGGGAGATGTGGACAACATGGCCTCGGGAATCTTCCTGAAAGGCCCATAGAGCAGCAAATGGGGGCGGCCCGGGCCGGCTGGAAGGAGATGGATACCACTCGGACTACGCATAACTTGGGTGCCAAGGATAGTTTTGAGTATAGTGCTTGATTCCGTTTGATTAGGCCAAGTACCCCCAAGGTTACAACCGTCGACGAGAGATATATAATTAAATACTTTGATGATGATATTGTTACTTGATGCTTTCAACACATTAAGAATCGAAGAATATAGTTGTGTTATCCGAGGAGTGGTATGCTTGATGTTTAATGGTTTGTGAATGCTCACACATTGTTATTTTTATGTTTGCTTCACTTATTTACAAAATATTTTTTGTGGAGAGTAGTTTTGTGTTGATGCTTCTGTCTATTAAGCAAGGAAATTGTTGGTGATTGATAAGCGGCCCATCTTGAGAAGGGCCTGGGGCCGATTCCGTACCGGCACACCATGTAAACGGAAGGTCCGAAAGGCTACCCCTGGCCGTACTAAAGGGAGCGCTTAGCCCACTAGGGTCTCTCCCCGGGCTTGACTAGGTCAAAACCACGCCTTAGCAGACGCCGCGCACCTCCCGGGCTAGCCTTAGCCCGGGGGACGGTCCCGCGGATAGTCCGTCTGTCCGTTGGCAGGTGGCGACAGCCGTTGCGTCCCACCACACTTTCTCCGGCCTTGACCGGAAAGGACTGTGCATTCCCGGAAACCCGCAGCCCGGGAAGGCACACGTGGGCAACCTGGTTTGTCGTTTGCCCTCCTTGACAGGCAGTGAACGGTTGTTACGCGACGCGACGCCCCCAACGGGCGGCGCGAGGCTGGCTCGGACCAGTCAATGCTAAGTTGGGGATAAAGGAAAAGTGCTTTCTCCCTAAAGAAGGTTTCTTCCCGTATCGGTATTCCAAGACAACATGTGTCCAGTACTAACCTGACCAGTTTCTCCCTGCAGGTTCGAGACCAGACAGAGCCCCGGAATGAGACAAGAACATCGCCACTAAAGCAAAGACCGGCGCGGGGCCTGCCGCATCAGCCCCGTGCGACCAGCCACGCCTATAAAAGGAAGGGCCCTAGATCCGTTCGGGCCAGGCAGGCAGTCCAAGCAATTCAAGCCATCCAAGCAACACCAGCGTCTGAAGCTTCCTTAGCAGTAGTCTTAGTCCTTAGTCCCCATCGTTGTAAGCTCGGGATCGGTGCCTCCAAGCCCGGTCTCGGCACCCTTGTACTGTTTTTCACCACATAAGCAACAAGACTGGAGTAGAGCTATTACCCGGAAGTGGGGGCTCGAATCAGGGTAAATCACTTGCGTCTCCACGGTTTGTATTGCTTTTCCTCTCCTTTTTCACCGTACGACGGACTTGTACCCGGATCGCCAAGTCGCACCAGGCTTAGTCCGGGAAGACCGCGCGGCCTGAGCCCTTGCAGGCTAGGCCGCCACTCAGGCTGCTGAGAAGGGTCATCGTTGGGCCTCACTCCGACTACAAATTTGTCTGCCGGTCCGTGGTCCCGCTGCTCTTCAGGAGCGCGATTCCCAGACACCGACAGAAATGTTAATCCATTCTTAATACTGCAATCTATATTCTATATTTCTTACGTTTCATAATGTTTGTCCATTGCGAATATTAAGAATGTAGTTATTGTGTTGTTTTCACTCTTTGCCACTCAATTAAATGCTTAGTAAGAAAAAAATAGTTGGAACATGCTATTAAATAGGGGTATGATGGTCTTTGCATATGGTTTTTTTTCTTGAAACTACTACTTTTTTGTTCAGTGCGCATGGTGTGCCATGGACAAACATAACGAAACAGAGGGAATATCATGTATTTAAATTCTATGTCATTTTGATTGCACATTTTTTTAAAATTGATGTGAACATAAAACAAGTTTGATTTAGTAAGATCATAGATTTTGTGTGCATTTATTATGAATTGAAGTCTTAAATATGATATAAAAAGCAGGCGTCGAACATGGTATGGCTTTAGACTAGCCTTACCATATTTTCAATCATAGATCTGACACCGATATCAGTTATGGCTTCTCGAGCCCTGCAGCTAGGCGACAGAGGCTACTCCACATTCTTGATGAGACTATGTGGCGGAGCTTTGTTGTTGTTGTTCCTCCTGCTGATAGGTTACGACCTTACAAGATGTTGCCCCTATGATATCTATTTTATGCTACTGGCAGTGTTTATGCGTTTTAAAGCCAATTATTCTCTCAAAATTTCCCGTTGCCGTAGAAATGTAGGATCCATTTAGCATCTTTTTTAGACTAACAAAAAATTGAAATCCAGCCTAGCTAGGCCGTGCTGCCTATTTTTTAAAAAGGTTAAATGCTCCATCTAACAATAGCCATTTTAAATTCAAATCACTTTTCAAACAGCTCGAAAGCACGTAACGTATCAGCGCTTGCTTCTTTCATACTCTCATTGCCACATACCGGCCATCGAATCTGCGAATCTGATCCAACGACAGATACAGATCGTATGCACGTATACACGCATGTGCCGTGGGGTCGCTTCAACTACTTAGCATTCGAAAGGTGTGGATGATTAGAGCATTCGATATATTTATATAGAATACCGGTTTCTTAAAAGAAAGCACATATATATAGTATTACCCCGATATCAAGAGCTGCCTATCGCTTCCACGGTTACAACCGAAAAGCAAAAGTACAAATTTGTTGATTGTATATGCAGGACTCAGAAGAATTGCCCAGTCTATGTTGCCTTCTGATTTCTGAATGCATATATGCTACTTTTCTGCTGCATCAGAAGACTACATACACGCACACATGTACAGTTCCTCTCTAATTAAATTGACACACCGGGAAAAGCCGTGCTTAATCATAGAACATGACATGATTACGCTCTTTGCATTTTCCCTTTGCCTACCAAGATAAAGGCGATTCATCGCGTTGGTCGGTCGATCACATGGCGCAGGTTCAAAATTATTCAGTGAGCTCTAGCCACCGATTATACAAACAACGACAGCATGAAGCAAGTGCAAAGTTGCAGACACAGCAAGCTACAGAAACATTCCTCTGGCTGGCGAGCAAGAATGAAATGATCGATCGGTCGATGCATGCCAGGGAAGCTGTGGTGGTAACGCCTGCATGATCAGCACGACAGCATCAGCTAACGAGGGCGCGCGAAAAGGTGAGAGAATGATCGATGAGCCAACCATTCATGCACATATGAGCATCACAGAGTAAGGACTAAGGAGCGGATCAAATAAAGATGGCCACTGATCTATCGATTCTTAATTCCTGCGCTTGTTATCCTAACCGCCGATGGCAACTACCTCGTGGGATTTCGTTTCTTTATCGTGATCGTGGGCGTTGGAGAACGTGATCGCCTCCATTATCCAAGGGTTGGTCTCCTTCGGTCAGTCTGTTTTAATTTTGCAAGTACCAGCGACAATCATGAGATCACCTTCCCCAAAATTCATCCCTCAAATCGCGTGTGACCTACCGCTAGTTCCGTAGTTCGTCTATTTATTTTGCAATAAAAGAAACTAAAGCTTGACTAGCTACTCATTTCGCCAGTGATCTCCGGCCGTAAATTAAGCACATGGTTCAACTGAAGCTGTTGGCCGCTTCTAAAGTTCTAATTACAAGCACTTCCTTTGTTAATTTATAAGGGCATCTCCAATGGTATAACCAACTATTGCCTATAAGAAAGCTCCATGTTATCTATAGATAACTTGTAGACAACATCTCTAATGAATTAGCTATAGCATTAACTATTAAATTTAATATGGGCCCATGTGTAATAGATGCAATGCACCTTGTAATTCGCTATAGACGGGCTATTAGTTAACAGCCAACTTTTATCTCTCTCCTCTTCTTCTCTCCTTCACATAGGCAAAAAGATAAGGTGGACTCCTTATAGTCAGCTGATATGGCACCATTGGAGATGCCTAAAGCTTTTGTGCAAATTGTCTGTTTTCAAGATAATGGAAACAAAACTTCCCGGTTCTGCGCTAACCAAGGCACACGACCATTATACAACCATAAGTCAAACACTTATTACAAACTAAAATCATAGAACCAATAATGATACAACAAACAAATTGCCATGCTAAGCCCAATAAAAAGAAATAGAAACAAATGTTTTTCCGCTTGGAAGCCCCAAATTGCCTTAGCATGCACATACACATGGCACAAACCCAATGCTTTGCACTTGTACCTATGCAACCACACCGTCTCTTCATATACAGTCATCGATGTGTTGTGCTCTACCACGTGGCCACACACCATGGTCGATCTCACTTGTACCGCATTGCACCACACCTAGCACATGATGTGCTTTGCCATGTGGCCATGGACTATGACCGATGTTGATTGCGCTATGCTGCATAAAATAGTTGCACCCTATCCACGGTTGTGTATGGTTCCGACCATGATAGACCAATCCCCACACAACCACAAAGCGCCATCGACTTAGCATCGCCGTCAGACGTGCCTCGTCTTGACTGCGCCGTATTCAGGGATCCGCATAACCGTGCCACCACGCAAGAGGCACCACACAAATATAGCCCAAAGTTACCCAAAATTAGGGGAAGCGGATAGAACAGCAGGTAGCCACACTACCCTCTAGATCCACCTACACACTGCTGGCGGAGGCGGCCGCTTAAAATCTAGTTAAAAGGGGTGAAAAGGGGGGATTTAGAGGACGGAACAGAGAAGAGGTGCACCGGTTCTCTCTCACCGCCGACGAGATTATTGAAGATGTTCATTCACATAGTTTTACAATTCAGTGGCATAAACAAGCGCCCTATGTACATGCCTAAAAATTCCCTACACCGTCTATGAAGAAGGTTTATTCTACTCTATGGACTAAAACCATAAGACTGGCTGCTACTACTACGAAGTACAAATTACTACTAGGTAGCTTGCGAGCATTTGTCTGTAAGACAACAATTTTGGACTTCTGGTACAACATATGTTTGGCATTAGATACTTGTACAGGTACAAACTTCCAGATTAAAATTCTCAACATGTGCTCTCCAATCGTACTTGGCAACCCATTTTTTTATATGATTTTAGCTCACATTTATTTTAATAGGCGCTTCAGATGAATGATACACACACTCCGTTTAGCTTTCTCCTCCAGCACCAACCTGTCACGTTCTCCGCAATAATTCGCGCGGCAGAATCCCCAACTTTCTTGCCACGTACGCCTGCATCCCCCAAAGTGGCCTATAAATACCCGTCTCGTGGCCACTCCTGCAACTCACCAGTTGGGACACGAGCTAACCATATCTAGCTCAGAGCTTCTTCCCGATCGGGCTTCTAGCACTAGCTAGAAACAAGAAGCAGCAGCAATGGCGAGGTCTTCCGCCTTAGCACTCCTTGCCGCCATGGTCGTGCTCTCGCTTCTTGTGAGCCCCATTGCTTGCTCCCGCAAGCTCAGCAAGCCGAAGCCAAAGCCGATCAAGCCGGTGACCAAGCCTTTGGTCAAGCCCCAGGGCAACTACACCAAGCCTGAACCCTCGTCGTCGGCCTCCTACGGCTCCGGCGGCTGGCTGGTCGGCGGCGCGACGTACTACGGCGCCCCCAACGGCGACGGCAGCGACGGTCAGTTCGTCGTGTATCTACCGCATTGCATACGGCATTGAGAATCTGAGTTTGACGTTTGACGACGGGATGAATGGGTATCATAACGTGTGCAGGTGGCGCGTGCGGCTACCAGACGGCCGTCGGAAAGACGCCCTTCTCGTCGATGATTGCCGCCGGGAGCTCGTCGCTGTACCGGGGAGGCGAGGGCTGCGGCGCGTGCTACGAGGTCAGCAGCTCAGCACAAACTAGTCTACTAGCACACACAGTTTTTGTGGTCACGACGCACGGGCTAGTATACTATGCTACTAGTAGCTTGCTGGCTTCGTGTAGCTAGCTCGATCCATTAATGGTGCAAAGTGGTCGGCTGCTTCTCACTGAATGCGCTCATGTGGCGCGGCGTACGCAGGTTAAATGCACGAGCAGCGCGGCGTGCTCGCCGCAGCCGGCCACCGTCGTCATCACCGACGAGAGCCCCAGCCTCGGCGACGCAGCGCACTTCGACATGAGCGGCACCTCCATGGGCGCCCTCGCCAAGCCCGGCATGGCCGACCAGGTCCGCGCCGCCGGCCGCCTCAAGATCCTCTACAAGAGGTACACTTAACTACAGAATCACGCATATAATTTAATCTGCGCTGATTAATGGAAGATGTAGTTGCTAATCAGCCTTAATTGGCGTTTCCGTTTTGATTGTAAGTTTGTAACCATTACCATTGCACTATTGCAGGGTGCCGTGCAAGTACAGCGGCGTGAACATCGCGTTGAGGGTGGACCAGGGGTCGAACCCGTTCTACTTCGAGGTGCTCATCGAGTTCGAGGACGACGACGGCGACCTCAGCGCCGTCGACATCATGGAGGCCGGCTGCGGCGCGTGGGCGCCCATGGCGCACAACTGGGGCGCGCTGTGGCGCTACAACTCCTACACCGGCAAGGCCCTGAGGGCGCCCTTCTCCCTCCGCCTCACCTCCGACTCCGGCAGGGTCCTCGTCATCAACAACGGCGTCCCCGCCGGCTGGAAGGCCGGCGCCACGTACCGCTCCCTGGTGAACTACCCCTAGTTTTTCACTGCGCTCTGCTCGGCCGCTGGCGATCGCAGTACGTACACGGCCGAGAAGTGAAGTGCAGGGTGTGGTAATTAAGGTTCAAGAACCGCGGTTAATTTTACATCGCGGGAGATGTGCGTCCGGGTGTTGCGAGAGGCGGTGTCCGAAGAGGAGGAGGACGTTAAAAGAATCGTGTTCTTCCCTCCACGGTCTCTGCATTCCCCTGGTGATGTGTGCCGTCGAACTGTCTCTGCATTATTTTCCTTTTTTATCTTCCTCTGTTATTCTGTTGAGGAGAAGCTTGAGCTGCAGCTAAACGCTGCATGCCGATGTATCAAGTTGTGCTTGTGTGTGTGTGTTTTGTACCACGCAGCCCTTCAGAGAACTGAGCTGCTTAGTTCTATACTTCTATCAGGGAATTTCTTTGCTGAGCTCTTCTGCAAATGTTTCAGTTCAGTGCTTAATTTATTCACGGAGCAGATCTTACTCCCTGAAGTATGCATAACTTGCAGACTGCAACTAAATCCATATGGAGGAGACATGCACTATGTCTGCACTTAACTCGAGCCAGTGGACATGCAGTACAAGCCAGCATGTACAGCCAATATTTTGGACCATCTGACCTACTAGACGCAATCCTGTCTCTCATGAAGACTTAACTATTGCCAAGTAAATTACTGAAAGCTGAATGGTGGTGCAAATCACTACCTACACGCAGGTTAACTACACTCGAAGTTTTAAACACCATTATTCCCCTGGACAGTGCGAAGTAGTACTAGCTGTGCTAATAATTTTGCTCTCCTATTATGCTGCCTTCCTGCCGACGATGACACATGCTGTTCTCGGAAAAAGTAGACAAAAGAGCAGAGGCTTGAATGCTACAAAAACTGATTGCTCTGAATTATTTATACAAGAACTGTTCTCCCAAGGCATTATTTATGAAGGAACTAGCTTTGGTTGTATTATAGTACTACTCTAGTGAGCCTAAATATGCCGGGACGGATAGCGATTAAATTCGACCGGTTTAGCATGTTGGTCTGGCAAAGTAGGACTACCCACATGCGAGTTGCAACGAGAGGATACGTCCATTGATTTTGATTGAGAAAGAAAAACCCATACCAATTTCTGCACGAGTATGTAGATTTATAATCAAGTTGATGTTTGATAGTTTATCTGAGTCCCTACCATTTATCATTTTGCCTTCTAGATATGGGTACAGCGAACATGGTCTGTTGTGTCCGATTCATTTCTGCCACCAATGCATAAGCATAGAGTTGTTTGCCATGTTTAATGCAACATGTTTATACACCAACACTTAGAACAGAGAACGTTGACATGTCACTAAACACTTAAGCGGAAGAGTTACATTACAATGCAAAGATGTTTAGAGGTGTGCTTATATTTAGGAACATAATATTTTTATAGTTCTCAGGCGAAATCATGGTCTCTGAGAATTCTATGGTTTTAAAAATCAGGAGGTGTTTAAATAACCCAAAAAAGACTATTTTAAAACCATGGTTTAGTACAAAATATGGTATTTTTTGAATATTTACAACTCCATGTCAAGCTAAAGTTTCTTTATTGTCTCGAAACTATAAAATACGTTGTTCTTAAATAGGTCCTTAATGTTTTTTAACGGGACTAGTTTGGTGACATGTGTCTGCTTTTAAAATTTGTGACCAGTCACATGCTCAATGCTGATTAAATTTTGAAAACAAAACAAAAATAAATACCTTAATTCTATGCAAGTTTCAACAAAAATATCTTAATGTAGTTACCCAAACTCCCCCCCCCCCCCACACAAACACAAAGCAAAGCATTTAATCCAAATTTCTGGTCAAAAAAAATAACAAAACAGCCGATCAATAAATATTTGGAACAAAATTGTGGAAAGTTTTATTTTTGGCAATATGAAATAACTAAATCTCTACTGCGTGGAAAAATGGTGCAAACTAACTGAAAAAAAAACAGTCGCATGTTCAAAGTCAAAAAACATGCGACTGTTGTTTAGCAACCATTTTTGTATTTTCGATTGATGAAATTGTTTGTATTTTTCTCTTACTCTTCCTTTCTCGTCGATACAAAAAAAATGCCATTGTCACTTTAAACAGAATGCAGCTTCTCTTGTTGATCTTGGTCCTGCTACAAGCCTACAACTACTATCGAAAATATAAGCCAAACATACATGATATATGTTTAATTTCACCAAATGCATGCTTTCTCACCCTTTTTTTGGGATTTGTACATGCACATAAACTAAAGAAAGTTTTCATTTGGGTTGATTCTTATCTTGCTCTCTAGCGAGATAATTTTTTTAAACAGAGGACATGATAGCTGTCATGTATTGATCAAAAGCGAGAGGGGCTGATATTAATTGATTACAAAACGAGCTCCTATGTCCACCTAGAGGTGCAGGTCATCTAGAAGATGCTGGAGGAAGGTTGTTCGCGATTTTTCCAAAGACCGGAAAATGCGATTATAATAGCGATGATGGATAGGGTGCCACAAAGAGGGACGGCGCGTGCAACATCTTTGTCCCATCAA
The DNA here is from genome assembly GCA_005191435.1 of Raddia distichophylla. NCBI lineage: Eukaryota > Viridiplantae > Streptophyta > Magnoliopsida > Poales > Poaceae > Raddia > Raddia distichophylla. Next base: position 379,001 of record SPJY01017326.1, read on the forward strand.
GTTGAAATGCAGAGGCTATGCCTCCAACCTACGGGGTTTAGGATGTCAAAGTGCTAGCGGTTGGCAAGTTGTCTTTAGACAAAGACGCTGAAATCACACAGAAGGAATAAGTGCTCAGGTTGTTGAGTTACCATTGAGATCCACTACGTATGACTCCATTAGTTTAGAGGGAGGCCGAGACAACACAGGCTTAGAGATTTATGGTGAGGCCAAGGCGGCATCACCGCCTTGGCCATGGGATCGACGGAGGGTGGTGAAAAGAGTTGTTTAAAAAATTATAAATGTATCTATAGTTTTGTTTTTTGGTTTTCCTTCTTTGTTGGTAAACGAAGAAGATTGTATGATCACTTCACTGCATAAACAGAGTGCCGCTTCTCTTCTTTTTGTTTCTGCGACAAGCCTACAACTGGTTTTGCAGATTAAGGAGAGAATTTCTTTTGTTTGCCACTAAAATTTATCCGATTCTCTGCCATTAAGATTTTTCAAATTGATGATCTGTTATTGTCTCTCGAACTTCTTCCGCTCAATACCAGTATACCACTCCTCTTCAACGTAAGAGTCTAGGCTCGGCAACAGACGGTGGCTTGGCCATAAGATCAGCGGAGGCCGGAGGGCAGCGGGCAGAGTCGGCCGGTGTATCAACGAGTAGGCTGAGGATGATGTGGTGACATCTCACCGGAAAGGAAGAAGCGACTTGTATAGCAGCAATGAAGATGGAATGTAGGAGCAAGAGCATTAACGGCGCACGTACCGTCCCAGTGAGTCCGAGCAGGAGAGGAAGATGTTGGGACAGCTAGCCAGGGTGGTAAGGAATTGGGGATTAGGGTTAAGGGAGGAGGCTACAAAAGGAAAGGGTGGGGATAATGGAGGTAGACAGTTAGATCTTGATTCAATGGTCACAAAACTTTGATTATATACAACCGTGCATTTAAGAGAAAGTTGGATTCATGGTTTAAATCTATCAAAGATATGTCAATTTTTAACTGGCATGGTAGCTATGTTTTGGTCCATTTGGCTTTGTCGAAATAATGTGGTTTTTGACAAACGCAAAAATACATCTTTTTTGCAGGACATTTTCAGAGCTACATACTGGTTGAGGCATTGTGTATTACTGCATAAGGAGTATGACCGGAAACCATTTATCGAAGCATGCCAATCTTTAGAAGAGGTGGCTATGATGTTTTACAATAATTATGGTTGGAGAAATATTCATAGATTATGTTTTGTTTAATGTAATTTTTATTTTGCTCGTCTTAAGATTGTTTGTCTTCAATCGAACCGTTCTATGTAAACTTGACTGTGTATATCTCACGATGTAGAGGCCGGAATTTTATTCCATCGAGGGACGCTACCTAGTCACTGTCGAGATGCCGATCCTCCATGTGCTACACACACGATCACGAGCCAATCAGCGACCAATCCACAACGACGGTACAAAACGCCTATCCCCACAGCACTGACCAGCACCCATGTTCTGCATGCGCCCTCTCCATTTTCCATTTCTACCCGCCGCCGGCCGGCCGGCGTTCGTCCGGTTGGTCACGGAGCAGCTACCGGCGGCCACCACCGCCGTGTCAGCCTCGCCGCCGGCTAGCTCCCTCTCCGGAGCATGTGAGGAGATTCCGCGGACGCGAGGCTGAAAGCAACGACGCACATGCATGGTGGTCATGCATGCATGCGTCTCGCTCTCGACCGTTTAATATAATTATTAGGAGTATTCGAGTGCGGTCAAGCCACTTAACATGTCACTTGGCATTTTCTCTACTCTAATCTACCCTATCTATCTACTACTACCTCGCCCCGGCACGAGCTCTCATTTTCACACCCCTGAAAATACTGCGAAAAAACCCTTCATCGACCAGCTCGCTGTTTCGTTCGGTCGTGTCTGACAAAACGTGTGCGCGGCGGCAGGTGGCACGGCGTAGATGGCTCGCCCCAGTGAAATGAAACCCCAGAATTCCCGAAAGCTTCACATGGCGGAGTGATTCGCAGCCACACTTGTCGACTGGCCGTCTGGCCCTGTGACTTGTGAGAGTGTCGGCGTGTCTGTATGCACATGCACGTCGCCCTGCACGTACGGCCGCATGGCCAATTTAATTCAATCAGTTTTACTCGATCGTGTCATCAGTGTGACTGTGTGAGTGTGGAACTGACGGTTGCAGCTGCGAGGGTACGTGGAAGCTGCGAGGAGTGTGTGGTGAGTGAGGTGGGGCCCGCGCGTAACTGTAACAACAGTAGCTGCGGCCTTCCGGTTCCGGCTGATGGCCCGGCCGTTGCGGTGCGCCCATGTGAGGGGAGTAAACATGCGGACAAGTGGAAAGATTTGGTTTGCAGCGGAGCGGCGATGGAACGCCCGCCTTTGGTTGGTTGCGACCCAGTGGGCCGGGCGCCCTCTTGGCACTGTTGCGTGTCCCCATCACACGAGGTTCCGATCCGGAATTCTGTGCCCAAAATGCTACCACCTATAGAAGATTTCGTGCAACCTCTAAAAAGCTTCCCTCCATACACTTTTATCTTTGGAAGATTCCTCTCTTGTAACTCTAAAAATTCCGGCATCTACATTTTCTTGCTACAATGATCGGTACGGTCTACATACGCCAATGCCATGGATCAAGGAGGTGTATGACGGTTACAGCAATACCAAGCCATGTCTAGACCAAAAAGTTACGTAGCTTAGTTGCTCATGTAGGTTATTGCTAGTTTGTAGTGCTAGCGCAAGTTCATCTCTATGGATATGCCCTATTGTCATTGCTCCAACATTGTAGCAAATGGTGATGGGGCTTGGAATAGGGCAATGGGGGTGGTGAATAGTGAATACAGAGAGTGTAAATAGTGATGGTGCAACCGTTGAAAAGATGAACAGTGATGAAGCTACTGCATCGATGACATGTGAAATAGGGATGAGACAATGGGGTCGTAACAAACTGCTGAAGAAGGCTAAAATATCTGAAAGCAAAAGTTAGGGGTTCCCTAGTGAGTCTTTAGACAATCTTTATTGAAACTTTGCTCAAGTATCTTTTCCCTGAAATTTCATCCACCAAATATAAAGCAAGATTGGCCTGGGTGCCCAGAATTCAAGCTCCGGCATTAGGTGGGCTGGGTGGATGAGCGTCTCAGGCAGTCAGGCCTGTTTAAATGTGTTTGGTTCGTGAAGCCCGTGATCGAGGCCGTGATTGGCCGAAAAAAATGTCGAGCACGGGCAAGAACGCTTATAGGTATCACAAGAGTAACAAGAACTGAAATGCTTATTTTAGAAAGATGATACGTAGATAATCAGGTAGCAAATATTAGCAAACTCAAATAATGAAGAACAATGATAAGAACTATATTTCATCGCCATTGTTTATCTACATACTATTCTGTTTTAGTACCGTTCCAAGATAATCATTTCAATAAATAATTGATACGCAAACAACTCTAGATGAATATGTTGCCAAATTTTACCTAAACATGGAGCAACCAATTTCTTTCTTACCATTCTTAGTCATGATGAATCTTTGCCGCTCGGCTAACAAAAGTGTTTTTTTTTTAAAGAAAGGGGATAAAATTTATTAAGATAAGATCACCCCTTCTCCATCGACATCCCTAACCAACAACAAAATATTACATGTTCTGAGAGGGTCTAAATGTAGAACAAAAGAAGCTTTTAGAAGAACTCGTTGTCCGACCAACGCCGTCTAGGATGAGCTCGTCAAAACCTGCCTCCATTTTCTTTTTTGCTGAACTCGACCAAGGATGGATTAGAAAGATTAACAACAATTAAAATCTTGGCAACACAAAGATCCATCACAAATTATTCGGGATAGTATAAATCATGAAAACTTCATAGAAGACCATCACCGCACACAGCAAGTACGCCAGCACATGAATTCCGTATATCGCAACTTCTAAACACATTGCCCAACCGTCACGCCCAAAAACACTGTTGCATACGACCCAAGGACACCGCCAGGACATCTTATTCTCCATCTAACTAGAGTCTTAACAAAAAAATCAAACTACCTTGCCATATATGTCGACAAGGAAGTAGATCCACCATTGTAGATGCCTTGGTTGAGCAGTAGTGATGTCGCTATCCAAGTTCGCCACCAAGGAAGATAAAAATGCCACTATACCGATCACCAACGAGAAACCTAATATGCTAAGTAGGGGTGGAAATGAACCGAGTTCAAACAAACTAGTACATGGCTCAGTTAGGCTCGTTCGTTACCGAACTGAGCCGAGTTGAGTTTGAAGGGATGATCAAGCTAAAAACTAGGCTCGGCTTGTACAAAGCTCGCGAAGGCTAACGAGCCCCAAAAAAGGCCATCATTATTGAGGTGAAATAGAGGGATCCAGTTTGCGATGAAGGCTACCACCTACTAGATGTAAAAGCGGAGATGAGGAGGAGGACGACTAGAGGAGGTTGGAAGGACGGTGCAAGGAGGTGAATAGGGCAGTTCCTACGCGATCATTTAGATGAGCGAGAAGATGAAAGAGGGAAGAAAGAAAAATAAAGATGTACGGGTTAGAGAATAGGGCACCATAGTTGAAAAAAGGAAAGCTTGTGTGATTAGTCCCTAGCTTTGCTAAGGTTGACTGAGCCAAGAGCGAGCTCGTGCATGGCCCACCTCGGTAGTCTCGGCTCGGTTGGATGACCAAGCTAGGAATTAGGCTCATGATCGGCTTGCTAGCCGTGCGAGCCGAGTCTGAGCTGAGCTGCGACCGAGCCAAGCCTGAGCAGCTTGCAAGCTAGTATTAGCTAAAGTTATAATCCTAATGCTAAGGTTATTCCTAAATATAGGTCGGCGTGGATTAGCCCCAATCACCATCAACCTGGAGGCCTACTTCAGCGACCAAGGCCGATTACTCCATGCCGACCAACTTTTTCTGGATTTAGATCCGTTTCTCCTCCCTAACGTTTTATTCCCGACTACGTTGTTGTGTTTGGAAGAACTAATAATAAAAGAGGTTCCTGACGATCTATCAGAGTAGTTCGGTTAATCGTCTTGTAAAATTACTTTATGTTTGGAGCACTTCCAACACGTTTCTATTGTTCTTACTTGAAAACACCCGTCCCAATGATTAGTTTGTTTCGGTACCCAATCCTTTGTCTAAGATGGTAACTTTGGCTGCCGCTTCCTTGAGAGTAGTTTGGTTCCTCGACGCTCCATGTGTTGTGACTTGTAAGATGTTGGTGCAAATGGTTGAAATGAGCGTTGTGATGTCTTCTGTGTGAGTTGACGTTCATATTCTTTTCTTGAATGGGATGACATGTGCCAAAAAAAACAGAGATGATGCAATCTTTCTGCATAAAGTATCCTCCACACCAGCAATTCATTCAAGGTGCTAGCTATATAAACAGTTTGACTCCATTGCATTGATAGTGCAATTATGGTAACACCAATTTCTAGTTGAAAGTCACAGTGAACTTGTTTTTCCAATTGCAACATCAAGTATACGGCAAAAACCAATAATACAACAATACTTGAAATTCCTTGTTGAGAAAAAGATAAATGCACTTGACAGAAAAAACTTGCCAATAGGTGCATAACGATGCTGAACTGATGGAAGGAAATTACGGAAGTGTAATACACTTGATTTCAACTGAAAGCTCTGACAAGTTTTCAATGCATCGTAGCTTCTTTGGGAAAATATCACTCCAGAAAAGATGTATCAAGAAATCAGTATCCCTACATACAGATTGGTTTACATTACTGACGCTTCTGGGGAATATGCTTGCAGATCTCATGTATAAACCATGGGAAAAAAGGTGATTCATAGTTCATCATAAATGGGAGGAGCCATTGGAGGATTAGCTGGTGCAGCTCCATGCTGGACTTTTGCTACAATGTCTTCAGCTGATATTGAACCTGATCTGATGGCATCAGCCAGTTTCCTTTGCAATGTCAACAGGCCAATACGCCTTGAGACAACATACAGAACCGCCAAGGAGAAAATGAGAAAGCCAACATACAGGATGATCCTGGTAAACAAATCTAATTAGCAATACGCACAATCCAGAATAAATTGTTATTACAAAGACAGAAGTATGCCATGCAGGACAGAAAATTGAATCATAACACCAATACACCATATCAGTTGACATATCACTTAAACAATTTGTTTCAGTCCTTTTATTTGACTGGAAAAACCAGAACGTAGACTACAAGACCACATCATACACATATTGGTACGAAGATACTTCTGAGATCTACAGAACAGTAAAACATCGATGATACATACCTATCAAGAACATCTTGTCGTTGCATCGTGGAAAGCAAACCACGGGTACGCATTAACAAAGGGCGTTGCCCTTGATATTCACCTTCAGCCTTCTGGAGAACACTTGTTGATTCGTCTGCATATTTTTTTCAAGAAAAAGGTAGCAATTTGGCTTTGATAATTCTGAATATGCATAACAGAAGCAAAATAAAACTGATTCTATTGCAACAAAAAAAAAGGACTGCACTATACAATCATAGTAATAGCAAAAGAAGTCCTACAATTAAATAACAACGCATATTGCAAGAAAGGAAAGCTCAACCATAAATGTACAGAGCTACTACAGCCATCCCAAACATCTATGAGCAGCCTTTATTTTACCCATTGTGGCCCATCACACAAATAATTAGAAGAGAACAAGAAATATAACAGTACAAATGAGCCTCTTGTACACAGGTTTAACTAGTACATGAAAACATACCAAAAGTTGCCAACATATTTGCACTTCTTTCCACCTCCTGTAAACACATATAACATTTAGTTTCAAATTTCAGAGCAAGAGTGTCACGAACACAGGGTGAGAGGGAGAGATTGGCGGCGGCGGCAGAAGTTACTGCCGGCGCCTGGAAAGGAGAAGGTGGAGAAGAGAGGTGAGAGCAACAAGATAGAAATATCTTTATTGCTTAAGTTTATTATCTGCCGGCTTAGTCCTTATTAGGATAGGATGCGGCTTACACCAATGCTAAACACTAACAACCACTTGCTAACAACTTACTAGAGATAATGACCAAGCTAACAAATTAAAAGATAATAATGCTTATCCAGTTGCTGGCGCCTCAGAAGTGGTCACAGCTGGGTCAAAGGAATCTGACCCAGCCCTGCAGCCACCACGGCGTTGGCATCGGGCGTATGTCAGGCCAATCCTGACAAGAGGTTATCAACATAGAACATACCAATCAAACATGCAGAAGAGCAAACCTGAACCATCAACTGGCGAGACCGACGGAGGCTCTCAGTAATACTTTCTGCAGCAGATGTCATCCCAGCCTTTGTCCTACATCATTTAGTAGGTTAGTGTTCACTTCAGTATAAACACAGAAATCATATGTTGATTGGACAACAAATATCAAAGGGTGGTCTATCATTAGTGTAATGTAGTCCACAGACGAACATGCGCGCATGACAGTGGGTTTGATGTGTGAGCAGAAGACACACTTACGCTCGGACGTGTGGCTGTCAGTGAGCAAGCACATGAGTGTACAGAGCAAGGGAGTTATGGAGCAAGCAAGTCAGATGAGCGAGCAATCGATGGAATTGCTGGAGCGAGCGAGTGCTGTGTAATTAGGAAGGGGTAAAAGGGTCCATTCACATAGGTAAAAATGAAAGAGATAGGCTAATTGGATTAAAAGGGTCAGAATGGTAAATTCTAGATTTTAAACCCGTTAGTGTGCCATATTCTAGAATAAGATATATATAGCGGTAAAAGTTGGAGTGCCACTCTTTGGAATAACAAACAATAAATTCAAAAGTGATGCTCCCTCCTTCCAAGTTTATAAGGCCTATTTCTATTTTGCACATAGACAAAGGAGGTATTAGGAATGACTATACTACCCGTTAGTTATTGTTTCTAAGCACTCTATTCAATACATGCACATAGGGAATGCAAGGTAAAACAAGACATTATTGGGTGTATTGAAGGAACAACATGCTTATATTGCATTGGTATATGAAATGTGATACAAAGGGATCGATCGTGTGTACTTCAGGAGGTCGGTGGGTTGAGTCCGAGTCAGAGACAAGCCTAAATATCTATTTTTGTCGGGTCTTAGAGTCCTATTAAGAGTCAATTTGTTATTTCTATATTAAGAGTCCTAGTCCAATATGTAACCAGGGATGTTCTATTATAAATAGGAGAAGAAACTTAAAGGGGAGGCACGTTTTGTTGCTAACCCAAAAATATAGGACTCAGGCGTCGCCGACGATTAAACGTCCGATGGCTCCGTACAGCCTTCTATCGCAATAGGGCGCCGTCGCCTCTTGGCATCGTTCTCCACTAACCGATCTGGCCAAAGACCGGGAACCAGATTATACGATATTGAACACCCGCATTAACTGGTATCAGAGCCGATCGATTCCTCGGACATGGCCAACATGGAGGATCGGCTGGGTCAGCTGGAATCAACGGTGGCTCAAGGCCAATCTTCCATGGCCGACATGCAGCAGCAGATGGCGAGCATGCAGGAATCAATGGACAAGCAGATGGAGGAATAGAAGGGGATGTTCCGTGATCTTGCCAGAAGCGTCGGCAAGCAGCCGACGTTCCCTCCCAACCCCAACCCCATGGTCCAGCAGACCAGCGCCAGCGTGGCGTCCGCCGCGGCGCGCGCACGGCCGCAGCAGGGGCACGGCAAGGACGGGGAAGTCGCCGACAACGACGGCGACCAGGCAGATCGAGGGAATAATCGCGGTGAACGCGGGAAGCGACGCCGGGTTCCTCGAGCACCAAGGCACGAACTTGATACTTATGATGGATCGGACGATCCGTTGCTGTGGATGCGGCAAGTTGAGCGTTTCGCTCGCCTTTATGAGGTGCCCAAGGCAGAGTACATAGAGATGGCTGGTGTCTATTTGAGGGGTAAGGCACAAGAGGTTTTGGATAACTGGCAGCAAGACGTAAAGCACATAGCCTGGGATGACTTCCGCGAGACCTTTGTTCAGCGGTTTTCGCGACAACCAACGGTTGGGCCTTTCGGCGGCCTCATCAATCTCAAGATGAACAACGGTCGCGTTGATGATTTCGCTAAAGAATTTCAAAAGCTACTAGCGCGTGCTCCGCGCATGGATCGAGCAAATCAGATTGAAGCCTTTATCATGGGACTTTCACCAACTTTAGCGGCAGATGTTAAAAGGGACCGTCCCCGTGATTTGGCCGATGCTATTGGCCTCATTCGGGAGGCTGAATGCCGCGAAGATACCTGGATTTCGAGGATTTCTCAAGCTGTACAACCTGGTCGGTTCCGGCCTGCCTTCTCAAGGGGGACCCCTACGGTGACAACGCAAATGGCATGGAGCCAACCGACGACTTCGATACAGCCAAACCGAGCGGTGCCAGCAACAACCGCCAAGTTTGTTGGACCGACAATCAGCGGTGGAGGTGGGCGTACAGCCTCTGCTGCCCCAGCTAGTTCCCAGGCTTCAACAGCGGCTGCAGCTCCGTTTCGACGCCGACTGTCACCAGCAGAGATGACTGAAAGAAGAGAGAAAGGGCTTTGCTACAATTGTGATGAGATTTACTTTCCCGGGCATAGGTGCAAGCGTTTGTTCCATCTTGAAGTAGATCACGATGACGAGGAGCAGGTCACAGAGGAGACCGAACCGGCCTTATCTATCATGGCTGTTAGAGGTCCTAGTAAGGTGGGAACCATGCAGCTTTATATTTCGATGGAGGGGCAAGAGTTGCTGGGATTGGTGGATACAAGAAGTACTCACAATTTCTTATCTAGCCACGCAGCAAGCAAGATGTCGGTTACCCAGGTGTCGACGATGGGACAGCAGGTGCGTGTGGCAAATTGCGCTCATCTCCCTTGTTTAGGGCGCATTCCAGAGGGTCAATTCACTATTGGACAGCATAAGTTCAGCACTACCTTCTTGGTGATTCCGCTTGAGGGATTTGACGTGGTTTTGGGCATCCAATGGCTGCAACAATTGGGTAATATTTACTGGAATTTTGATTCTCTCCAAATGTCTTTTGAGGTCGGCAATCAGACCGTGGAGCTCCAGGGCATAGTGAAGCATCATCCACCCAAGTTATTCATGGCTGAAAAGGAAAAATGTGCCCTATATTTAAGGGCAATCCCATTGAAAAAATATGCATATTCTTGGATGGAGGGAGTAGCTTTCATGTGCCTTTTCCATGCGCAATATTTGCAGAGTAGGAGCTCCAATGAAATTGAACAGATTATCAAACAAACTCTGCAACTAATGTTCTAACTATTCCCAGTATATACTTGAAATAAAGGAAGACTTTGTGGAAACCAACTTACTGCAGATTACGCCTGCGGATGGTAGACTCCTCTCCACCCCCCAAAAGAAGCTCCCTCTAGAAAATGAGAAAAGGGTGAGCACCTTAAAATATAGAGAGGCGCATATTGCTCAGGCTACAAACACCAAAATTATTATAGCATACTCTGAAGCAAAATCACGCACCTCTTCTTGAGCAGCTTTTGTAATGTTGGCTTTTGCTTGTAAATTAGCACTCCTCAGGGTCGCACGCAGCCTGCCAGCATGAAATCAGTTGGTAGAGAAACTAAACAAACATGGCAAACAAAGAGAATAAAAAAAACCAAGAGTAGATTACTTCTGGTACTGTTCCCTCCATGAACCCAAGGTGGCCTGGCCGGACTGCACTTCTTCGAAAGTGGGTAGCTGCTCTGCCAGAAGATCGAGCCTGCACTGCATAGAGTTGAGCAATTGCATTGCATCGTGCGCAGAACCATTCAACCTAGGAAGAGAACTCGCTTCCTCTGTCCCTTTACCCATCTTCCCACAGGATTCAATTGCAGCAATGCACTCTTCAAGCTGTTTAACTGCTTGGCCCCATTCTTCCTTCAGCTTCTCAACAGCTTCTGTGACCTCGTCCATTGGCGGATCCACCGCCCGGGCAGGGGGGATCCTATGGATGTGCAAGGAGAGGATCTCCGGTACCTGGTGGTCGCCGGATAACTTGAGGAAGATAGGGAAGAAGCTGGCGCCGCCGCGTGCAGATAGGATTTAGGAGAGGCAGGCGCCGCCGCCGCGTGCAGATCGGACTTCGGAGAAGGGACAGGCGGCGCCGGCGGGGCGGGGGAGACGGCGGCGGCAGACGGGGGAGGCCCAGAAGAGCGAGGCGTGGAGCGGTGGAGAGGGCGGCGGAGGCGCGGAACGGTGGCTGGCACGGCAGGCGGCGTGTCGCGGACTCGCGGTCGCGATGCGCCTTGCCCTTGCGCGTGATCGAGGTGGCCAAATGGGCCGGTCCGGCCGTTCGGTTCGGTTGGCTGCTGCGTAATAACTTCGTATAGCATACATTATACGAAGTTATACGAGCGGCGGCGGCGCGAGCTCGAAGTAGCGGCGGTTTTTTTTATATTTTTAAATAAAATAAACCTGTCGTAATAAATCAGGCCGCCCGATTCGGTTCGATTCACTGTGCAAACCGAACCTGGGCCGAGACTCTGGCTGGTTGGCCCAGTTCGAACAGTAACCGAACCAACCGGACCTGAATCAAACCGAACCTGGCTAGCCCGTTGGCCAGGTCTGGCGTGTGATGGGCCGCAAAGAACAGGAGGCTCGGCCTAAACTTCATATAATCTGACGTTAGCTAAACGTGACAAGCTACACATTTTATGACCAAGAAATTCCCCGCAACATTTTTAGTCTAGCTTAAAAAATCTTGCCACACGTATGAACCTGCACATGAAAAAAATCTTACCACAAATATGGCAATGAACCAAAAACATATCTAATTTGTATAACATGAGGCGTGGCAAGGTATGACAAGGTTAGTCTGCAGACAAACCTTTCCATATTTAACACTCATCTGACATTTCTATTATTTTCTAGATGTTTTTAGTTTTTTGGAATTTATTTTCTATAAAACCACGCGGAGGAGAAGAGGAAAAGGGATAGTATCATGAAATAGAAGAGTTCGTTACAACAATCTCACTTCCAGAAAGGCATGCAAATCAATAAAATATGGAGAGGTTGTGTCTTACTCAATGTCAGGGAAGGAAATCTCTCGATGACCTAGCCTGGGAGAGTGGGGGTGGGGGTGGTATTGGCCAACTAGAATAAGTGGGAATGTGTCGACCGACTCGGGCACTCAGCTATGGCTAGTGGAAACTGGGTACCTAATATGGTAGTATCGTAGTAGTAATTGGGCCAATGGACACATTACGCTATCCGGGAGCCAACAGATATCTTTCAACATGTATATAACCTATACCCAAACGAAATCTACATGACTAGTACCCAAACTTGTACCCGTATCTAGCGAATAATAATGACCACATCCCATTTTTGGTAACTGCACCATCGGATATGGATACAGGTCAGGTAGGGTAAATATCTGATCCATTTTCACCCTTTATGTAGAGGTGGGTCAGTGATCGTTAGAGAAAAGCCGAGGTCATGAGGAAGGGGAGCAAAGTAAGATAGAGCAAGAGAAAAGAAAACAGGTTGATCGCGAGGTATCAAGTGGGAGAGAAAAGTGAGCCCATTTAAGCATGGAGTATAGGTGACAATGTTTGACATAAAAAGCTAATTATTTTTTAAAAGTACTTTTTTTTTCAATATTTGTAATTATCTAGCCAAATTAGCCAATTATTGAGCTAAAAAATAGTCGCTTAATTAAAATTTGGAAATAAAATTTGATATTTTCTATCACTCAGTTGTATTCTTTGAAAATTAATACATCATTATCAAGTTATCTCTAATATTAATAGTGTGTTTTGGTAAGTGACGAGACATATGTAGATATGCCTTAATCTCTAAACCCGTAGCAAATTTATAAACCCATGAGGTTGGTCTTCCTGTCCCCCTCCTTCCTCCCGACAAATAGGATCCTCCAAGTCAAATGAGCTCAGCAACAATTGGATTTTATCATGATGCATGTACGTCTTTTGTGATCAAGGATAATAGCCCTATATCCAGAGCATATATTTTTAGGCAATTGCCATGTGATACAAATTATGGGGGTGTAAAAAGTATATAAGAAAAAAGAGTAAAATAGAACATGACTTTATAAGGGTGATCTCAAGGCTCTAGTGAAAATAGGTGTTCACGACATGTAGTTGTGGGAGTCCTAGTAACCAAGGACAAATTACCTATGGTTTATGAGGCTTGATTTGCTTTAACTTCTCCTAGGACAGGACCAAGGACAAATTACCTATGGTTTACTAGTCAACTAGAATAAGAGGTAATTGGGAGACCTGCCTTTAGGGGCATCTTACTCAATGGTCATGCATTTGTGGCACCGGGGAGTCACACCAAAATGTCCCACTCTAGTTGACACATTGGCAGTTGTGATGGGGGGTTCGATGGTTATATGCTTGGCAAATCCATGCACCGGATGTATCGTGCCTTCGAACAGGAGCAAACCTCCTATAATTCATGGGTATTCAGTTGAATACCCATTTTTTTTAAAAAAGAGAGTATATATCTAAGGTTTTTTTTGAAAAAAAATGAGTATATATATGAGGTATATACATGTGCATATAATGAGATGGGTTAGATTGATGCATTCTTAATTAACAAGTCATGTATATACCCATCGTGTTCATGTTGTTATATTTTTATTGTTATTGATAGACAATTTTGAGAAGTCAATGGCAGGTTTAATGAGGTAAGCACATATTTGCTTCTTTGTATGATAATCATTTAGGTTCTGTTCTTTTGAGCTGATATGAAGTCTGAATGGTTGAACGGCTGAAATGTCTAAATTTTGAGAACTTCTTGAGGTAACATTGAGATTCGGATCCAATTCGTTTAACTTGCTTTTTAAAGCGTTACGACCCACCATCGAAACAACGAAAAAAAAGACTCAAAAAACTAAAAGCATATGTCTTTTCAAAATGTAGATAAGCTGTTAAGCCGTTAAGTCTTTAAGTTGTTAAGCTGAAATGAACATGTCGGTACATAAGGTACCGGGGTGTCCTCTCCACATCCTCCAGAAGGGGGTAGAAGACGGTGCCATCCAGAAGGACCGAGAAGACCGGGTCTGGTTCCGAGTGGACTGGCGGGCACGCGGGCCCCACCGCTCGGAACTGGGCCGCGAGGCGTCTCCCGGCGGGCGGGGGCGGCCAGACCCCCGCGCCGGGAGACCGGGCGAGCCCTCCACGTGTCAGGCGGACATATTTGCTTCTTGTATGATAATCATTTAGGTTCTGTTCTTTTGAGCTGATATGAAGTTTGAACGGTTGAACATTTGAAATGTCTAAATTTCAAGAGATTCTCGAGGTAACATTCAGATTTGGATCCAATTCGTTTGACTTTCTTTTAAAAGCGATACAACCCACCATCGAAACAACGAAAAAACAGACTCAAAAAACTAAAAGCATGTGTCTTTTCAAAACGTAGATAAGCCATTAAGCTGTTAAGTCTTTAAGTTGTTAAGCTGAAAAGAACAGAGCCTTAATCCTGTTAATTCATTTGCTGCTTATGATAAGAACAACTTGGAATGACTTGTTCAATTTTATCAAAAAAAATCTCAAGTATGGGGTTGATGCATCTTACCATTCAACTCACACATTTTGTTATTGATATTGTACGGATGAAAGATGTCAAAAGTAAAAAAAGAAAACTTGTTGAGCTTTTGACTATGCTTGTTGAAATAAAGAATAGTGTGATTTATACAATTGTATGCAAGTTTCTCAAATTGGTGCTAAGCTAGTGTCGAGAGAGTATTTTCGTTAATAACTTATGTGAAGAATAAGATAAGAAATAGAATGGGATCAATATTTGAATAATTGATTGGCTACATTTCTTCAACAACCCTTTTTACAAGTTAAAAGATAGTGATATGATCAAATGTTTCTAAGCTACAAAGCAACACCGAGTTAAAATATAATTTTTATAATTTGTACTCTAAACTATACTATAATTATGTTATTATAAGTTTGTGACATTTTGGGGTACACATATGTAATTTTTGGCTTTGAATACCCATTTGATGGATCTTAGGCCTGCCATTGTCTTCAGGGAGCGGGGGTAGCTTATTACTCTCATGTGATTTATATTTCTCTAGTTCTTTGAAGTAAAATTATTTCTTTTTAAAAAATGTATGTAATCAGATATGCTACAGATCTATTTGTGTTTCATTTGTGTTTCTTGTGCTTTGATTTGTGATTTATACTGTTCATACGTTCTGACATTAGTTCACATGCGTATTTTAATCCGAACATCCTATTGTTGTAACCTCTAGCAATAGTCCTATATATGGTGCCTTCCCCTCCCTATCTCCACCAATAATAATCAGCTAGAAATAATTCATATATATTTGCACGGTAAAGATTGATATTCAAGACTTTAAGAGAGGCAAATACTAAATATCCCAAATTTTCCTCTAAAAATTCTCTAGAACCCAACAAACCGATCTTATGCCATCATTGTTGTTCCCACTACGCACACATTATGCAACACAACAGTGGCCTTCTACAAACCTAAATGGATCTTGCTGGCCTATGGAATAGCCAAAGGCGTTTGACCCGCTCGCTCATAGCCTCGACTATAAGGAAGACATGGTGTATAGCAATTAGCACCAATACTCAAGGGTCGAAGGCGATTGACCCACTCGGCTGTAACCTCCTTTGTAATTTTGATTCTTTTCTTAGTAAAGCATGCATGAACGCTCAAGAAGGATTAAACGATTTATACCGCTTTACTATATATATAAAAAAAGACATGTTTCTAACATGTCTATTTCCAGGGTGCTTAGCATGGTGTTTTTTTTTTCAAAAAAAAGTTAAGAACTCCATAGCACAATATTGCACATTGTGCTTAGCATGTACAATAAACATAGATAAATACTCCCACGGTCATAGTTGCTAACCTGGTACAGTACGTAAGTAGCTCCGATTCAAGGTGAGCCTGATCTCTCGATCCCACTAAAGTGTATGTACGAGTATTTACCACCTCCGGATCGAGATCGATCGGTTCAAGCAACGCATGCCCTGATTAGCCCCAACCAGTTTGGCAGTTAGGCGGCAGTGAGGCCTTGACCCATGCATGTAAGTAACCAGTATACTCAGTTTCAAAAAAAAGAAGAAGAAAGTAACCAGTATACTCTCCATTGTACATGCCCATCCAGGAGCCCAGGACTACTAAACTCCGGCTCTCCGGGAGCCATTGCAACCGTACGTACAGACAGTACATGCCTATTCTAGTTCACTGCACATGCACCACTATCTTTATAGTAGACGTTGCGCCTGCCACAAGCTGTAGCTCTCGTTCGATCTTGCCTTAGCTCTCTTCCTCCATATATGTATCTGAATTTCTGAACTCCATCGTGTGCTGCCTCTGTCCGATGATATGATCGCCGGCCATGTGTAGATGCAACTGACCCGGCCGGCGCCGGCGGCCGCTCTGGTGTTGTACAAGCACCATTGCAAGGTGTGCAGGAAGGGGCCCATTTGCGGGCGCGCTCTTGGCGGGCACATGATGGCGCATGGCGTCGGGTGTGATGAGCTCAGCTCGTACGACACGCACGATGGCGATGCGCCGCCGTCTGGCGTCACCGCCGGTGACTCGCCCGAGACAGGGAGCCCGTCGGCGACGACGAAACGCATGTACGCGCTGCGCGCCAACCTCGACCGGCCAAGGAACCGCCGGGTGTGCGAGCATCGTGGGAAGGAGTTCACGTCGTGGAAGTCGCTGCTCGATCATGGCTGCAGGTGCAGCTTCCACGGGGACCACGATCCCGATGGTTCATCGCGTTCGCCGCCGCCGCCGCCGAAGGACACCGGCGATGGCGACGAGGACGAGGACGAGGACGAGGACCAGGCGTTGGCCTCCGGGTGGTCCAAAGGGAAACGCACGCGCTGCGCCAAGCTGACGGCCACCGCGAGCGAGGAGGAGGACCTCGCGAACTGCCTTGTCATGCTCTCGTCGTCATCGTCGTCGCGTGGCACACAGCGAGTGACAGTGCACGCCGCCGCCGACCAGGAGTCATCCGCCCCGGCGAGCAAGGACGAGATAGAGAAGAAGGCTAGGTTCCTCGTGCCGCGGCCAATCTCAGTGATGGATCCAGCGGCGGCTCGGGTGGTGGCGCCGCATCACATCCCGGCCGTGCCACGCGGCAAGTTCGAGTGCAAGGCGTGCAAGAAGGTGTTCACCTCGCACCAGGCTCTCGGCGGCCACCGTGCCAGCCACAAGAAAGTCAAAGGCTGCTTCGCAGCAAGGACCGAAAGAAACCACGGCGAGACTCATCACCAGCAACCAATCTACAACAATACGAAGCCCATCGCCGACGTCATCGGAAGAAAGACGACGAACGCTGCTGCCGACGAGCCGGAAACGGCCGTCATGGCGGTCGGCGACATTGCACCAGCGCCATTATACGCCGTGTCGTCGTCCAAGAAGAAGGGGAAGAAGATGCACGAGTGCTCCGTCTGCCACAGAGAGTTCACGTCGGGGCAGGCACTCGGCGGCCACAAGCGCTGCCACTGGCTCACGTCGAGCGCGGCGGACACCGCCGGCGCCGGTGGCGCCGCTAAGCTCCAGCCCGTCGTGCCAGAGCACGCCATGGCTACCGTGTGCCACCAACTCACTCTTGGATGCCAGGTGTTCGACACAATTACTGACCAGCGCGTACTAGACCTTAACGTGCCAACGAATGCGTCGGCAGATCATGCTTTCACTCTCCGGCTCAGTGACACGCAGTTGTGCCTCAACACGACGGCGTCAGTCTACCTGCAACCGTGGACGGGTCACAACGACGTGAGCCACGTGGACATGACGAGGGCAAGCAGCAGCAATGATGTGGCACTGGGCCGTGACGCCGCCACGGAGGACGAGGCGGATAGCACCAGTGCGAAGAGGGCAAAGATCAATAATCTTAAGGACATGAACATGGCAGGAGAGTCGTCGCCGTGGCTGCAGGTTGGAGTTGGCATTTCGTCATCTCATGCTGAGAACACTCAGGAATGAGATAAGATGCACCCGAAAAAATTTAACAGCCAGCAGAGAGTCACGAATATTAATATAACAATCAATAAAAGTAATTAGTGTTTAAGTAGGTTACTGACCATAATTGTCCAAACTAATATAATTATACATGTAATATATTACTAAGGTAGAGAACGATTTTCCCCTGTCAGTATATAATTCCAACCTTCAATGAACTCTGGACTGTAATAATAGTAATAGTTAACCATTTCTAGGAACCTTTAATTCTTTTATTTTATTTTGTTCTGTAATTGGTAGATTTATTTCGTGTTTTCAATAATTATTAATTTATTTTGCATCATGTCTCCCTCTCTCCATGGCTCTCCCCTAAACTTCCAGCTTCAACAAGCATGATCACCTCTCCAAAAAAAAAAAAACACACACACAAACTTACCGCCATCTGCGCAAACACAGAGCATGTTTAGTTCCTTTACCCGGATTGCCTTGCCTTTCACCTGTGCGACATACTTAAAAATATACGTACTTTTAGCATAGGTTTTTATCCCGCAAAAGTCATATTTTAAAATTTGAAATTATTTAACTACCATAAAAAACAAATATAATTTATAAATTAAATCAATTCATAAAACCATTTTAAGCCCATATTTAAATTGCACACTTTTTAAAACAAAATTGGCCCCCACCAAAAGCTTTCTAAGCTTTCTGGATTTTTTTTTGATTTCGCTAGAATTACCCTCATTTTTATTACTAATAGAAACCTTCTTATCTAGCTTAGCGGTTCGTTTATAGGTATTAATGAGCATGGTGTCACATGAGTTTGCGCGGCTAAATTTATCTCAATCTGTTAATTTGACATGGACTATTATTTCTATTATTTTCTATTCTAGAGTTATGCATTTTTTATGGTACTTGATATGAACTCTTTCTTTATATCTCACATGAACTCTAATTTTTATGATTTTTTATTTCAATTTTCTATTATTTTATTGTAGCTGATACAATCTTTTTTAAATCGGGTATGGACTCTTATTTTTTCTATTTCGAATTCTTTTCTTGTAGTGGTATGAATTCTTTTTTAATCTAATTCATTATAATTCAAACCCATAACAATCAACCGTGTAGATCTTTCTTTTTCTTTCCGGTTAACGTGGGAATTTCTAATATTTTAGGATTAAATGTGGTAGCTTTGTTGGACTCTGTCTTAATTATATAACGAGCATGGTATCCCATGCATTTGTGCAGCTAGTTTTGTAGTTGATGTGGACTAATTTAATATGGACCCCTTTTCTATCCTCGTAAATTATATGGACTCTTTTTTCGATTCATTTTATTATGATTTTGTTGTAATGGATATCGACTCTTTATTTCAATTAAGACATTATAATATTGTCTCACAATAATCGATGTCGTTTATCTTTTTTCTCCGGTTAACATAGAAATTTATTGTATTTTTTTATTGATGTGTGGTTTTTTAGCTTTTTTTTGTTAACATGGGAATTTTTAGTATTTTTTATCAACATGGTGGTTACATTTATTCTATTTTGTATATCATTGCTTCTAATTCACAATATTTTCGAATGTTGTATAAGCTAAGAATATTTGTACTGAATTTTTCGTTTTATTTGTTTTTACCATAGTTGCATTTCTACGTGATACGTAGTTCCCCTGGCCCTGGCTAAGGATGTTATACATGCAAGCACTAAGCTGCACTTGAAGTTGAAGGTGATCAATGTACTGATGAGGGAGGGCAGATTCGCTAAGGAGATGACGTTTAACAGCTTAATCATCATTTCATCCTAGCTTGAGACTGAACATTATGAGGACATGAGTGAATGTCGAAATGATTTCCAACGTTTGATATGTCTCAAAAAAACAGTGCAACAGCATGAAGTGTTAAAAAGGCAGGAAAAAAGTTCGTGTATACAACTGTGGTGGGGGGGGGGGGGGATCCCAAATGAACGCACAGAAGAATAGCGCAACAATAGGGGGGGAAAAAGTACAAAGGAAAAAATCTTAAAAGAAATACGAAGTAAAAAGAATTCCGTTGCCGGGACTCGAACCCGGGTCTCGAGCCGAGTATCCTAACCAGCTAGACTACAACGGAGATTTGCTATGACAAATATTGAAATTTATTTAACATGTGTTACGCCAACCTGATTCCTGAGATTTTCAGTGGTTTAGGCCCCACGGTCATCGTCTGATGAGGTCTGATTTCTTGCCTCACACTCCTACATTTGTCAGCTGAAAGTGCCGAAGATTTAGATTAATTAACAATCCATCCTTCCAATGGAGCAGTCGGGTGGTTGCGTTCACGGACGACATGTTTTGACAGGATAGCATCGGTGACCGGCGAAGCGAGACTCCTACTCAGGCGCCTGCGCACCGGGTGCACCCTGACTAGGACGCTGGTGCAGAGCACAAGACGACCACGCATCGCCAGCACGTTGCTCGTTTCTTATTCATCGCCCGGTTGCCTCGTGAAGATAGGCAGGCACCCAGATACTACAGACTCGAAGAAGATAGGCTGCTGCTCCAGGACCAGTAATCTCAGCTGCTCAGTACGTGCTCGTCAGTCTTCAATCTCCACTCTCCAGCCTTTGAGACTGAATTCTAAGCAAAAGTGCTTGTGGGGTATTGTTCAGCTACGTGCCTTTGACCATGACCATGCGTGCATGCTAGCTACACCTCAGTGTGCCACTAGGTGACATGCAGCGAACAGCACCCCTTAGCTAGTTGCTGAAGTTCATGATAAGGCAAGGAATCAAGTGCCACTGGCGATCCTGATCTGTGTCTCGAGAAATTCTACTTACTCCGTTCCCTGTGGGCCATCACCGTCACTCGGAGGCTCGGAGCATTCGGCACATCAGCAGTAGGCAATCAGTGGAGAGGGGCCATGCCAAGCGTACAGACCTACGGATCAGCCGATTTTAAGCTCAACCATTGGGTATGGTGCCGCACTGCCGCAGGGAGATGGGCCATGCCAAGCGTACAGAGGCAGTCTCATATAGGGTTTCTCAATTCTTCATCAGAAAACCGTTAAAAAAATTTGAATTCGCCACAAAAGGCCCTGAAATTCGGGCCCATATTCCTCCGTTTCATCGAGAAATAATAAAAGGCAGTGAAATATTTTAAAAATATAAAAACGAAAAGGGAAAATTTTGACATTATATTTCCTATATTTTATACATTATGATGTTGCAAAGTGCACAATACATAATGTATGACAAGCACATGGCACAAAATATAATGGGACTCCATGGGCTTTGTTGTCGTCGGATTTATCCAAGATTCGTGTTTATCAAACATGCACAAAAATGTTGTCATTTGCCATACAAAGGTGTAAATGCAATAAATGCACAATTAATTGTTTTCAAACTAAGTACGCAGCATGGACACACACATATACATAAGGCTCTATGGAGCCTAGGCTCCCATCTTATCTACCGTTGATTAATTTCTGATTAGATTTGGAAAAGTGAATTTGTTTAGTGGGTTTGTGAGTAGTATACCCGTTTAGCCATTTCAAATCTCTACGATCAAATTGATTAATAGAACCTATTTATTACTTTCCTTTTGACCCAAATGCATCTCTTTCATCGAGCCTGGAACAATGGTGCTCCCGTTTCCTCCCCCAAATCGATCTTCGGCGTGGAGCGGCAACTTGATCTACGGCGTGGAACCTGGAACGGCAACTTGATCTCCGGCGGCGCAGCGCAGACGGCAACAAAATATAATTCTCAACGCCGCATTCCTAAGCAACAAAATATATGACATGTACAAGTTTATACCATCTAATACTTAGCTAAGCATTCGTGCTTTACTACAAACATATATTATTTTACTCTCCGCTTCGTCAAATTCATCATGTTAATTCGGTTTGCGCCCTTAGCTTCGTCCACTCCTAGGCTTGGCATTCTGCTTTCTTATCGTCGCTTTGTTTTTGTGCTCAAATGTGTCGTACTCCCACACCATCTGATTTGGTATATCTTGATCTAATAGAAAGCTTACAAAAGTACAATACACTAAAATAATAAATCTAGACAAATAAAGTGACCTGGTAACCCTGTGCGTATTCAAAACTTTCTAAAATTCAACATACCAAAATACAAACCTTGATTAAATGATAAATATAAAGTGCTCTATATGTCCATTTTTATAGGGCATGTTTTTGTTTGATAAAGCCTTTAAAGATAGACTTTGACGATTAAATTTCTCTTATTATATATTGTCAATTGCCACAAAATGAAATATTATCAAAAGCACATATTGCTACTACTTTTGTACACTAAAGATGCATGTAATTTGACTAATTACTAGTCAAAATTTACAAAGTATGACCTTTTAAAATAAAAAAATATGCTCCTATGAAAACTAACCTTTATACTTTCTAAACGAAAAGTGAAAGAAATAATGTGCCTTGTTGAATTGAGAAATGACACACATGTGTTCTTGTGGAAACCACATTGTTTTTTTTAGAAAAACTAGGTTATATGCTTCAGACATGTTGGTACACTTTAAGAATACTTTTCTGGATTTTTATTTGAAATCAAAATTTAAAAGACCATTGTTTTTGAAACTAGAAAATCAACCGGCTTTGAAACATACGTCAGACATGCACGTGGACAATTGGGCAACATGGGGGGCCTCCTAACCGCCTAATTACCCGCATAGACCATAGTGTCTAGATTTTGCTCTTGGTTAACTTTGAATTTGAATGAATCCGGTTCGATTTGATTAGACGTGGCAGCGCGTGCAGGGGTGAATCAACAGTGTTACCATCGGCGTCAAGCAACCCTGATTCCTTTCGGACAAACAATTCTTTTTTATTACTATCCTATTAGTATATACATATATATAAGCTTATAATTTAAAACTTAAACATGGTGATTTAATGTTAAAATGATCTTGACGATCTCAACGACTTGCTTTCTTGGATCCACCCATGGACGCGTCCACAAGGGCCAAGGCGAAGACGAGGCCGTGAGATGCCGGGCGCAGACAATCCGATCGAGCAGCCAGCAGCCGGGGCAATACAGACGTCAGCAGTTCGTTTGGATCCCTTCCATTTAAGCAGCAATCATCACCTACCCTCCTGCGTAGCCGAGCACCATCTGCCGCGCCGCACAAGGAGATGAAACAGCTAGCCCAGCACTACTGCCTGCACCTGCAATTCTGCATAGCTTGACTTCTGCCGCTACCGAGCTACGGACGGCACGTGTGCGGTTGTGCCAATTAATCCCCGTCGTCTAGTTCTATGCACGCACTGAAACAAGCAGCAGTAGTACTAGAGCAATCACCACTGTGCTGCATCTCTCGTATAGAGTATTTTCCCACATTGTTTCAATGTAAGACGTTTTTTTAATTATCACGTAGATAAAAAAATGTAAATCAGGCAAAAGTAAAAAGAAAATGACCATGATACCAATGTTATAAATGACATAGAAATATGAGAGAGAACATGAAAGAGTTGTTCAGGACGAAATGAGAGAGAATATACTACTCCTATAAACAAGAATAGACAAAGAAAAACATCAATAAATTCGCATGCACATTCTATGTTTTAAATAAAATCACTCAAACCATATATCTTGCTAAAAAACTGAGGAAGTACATTGTAAACAAACAGTTAAATGCTTGAGATAATTGTGTATTGATTCTCCCAAAAACTATACTTTGTGCACTTCCTCGAGAAAGACCAGAAAAGAACAAATACCTGAAAAAAGCAAAACATTGAGAGCAAAAGCCGGAAAAGGCAAAGGGAGCGAAATGTAGGCTCTCATTGATTTCCAGTTTAGTTGGTTGAGCCAAAATTTATTTAATGTAACATTTTGTAATAATTTGTTCGGATCTTAAGGGTTCTTAAATATTTTTAAAATATTTTAAAATAACATTTTTAGTTTTTTTTTTGTGTCTTTTTCTCTAAACTCTTTACGGAGCAACTTTTAGTTTAATCAAAACGACATGCAAATCAAAGAGGCCCCCGGTCTCCTCATTGCAGCAAAAGCCAAGCCGCCGAGCCAGGCCACGCCAAGCCGTCGCCCCTTGACTTGGCGAAGCAGGAGAAACGCTGGCCTGCAGAATTCACCCAGTTTGCACGAGCGACGAGCCGGCCGGCGCTCCATCGCTGCCCTGCAGGCTGCAGCTGTACACGTAGCGGGTAGCATGGCGTCTTTGCAATGCAGGCATGCGGCGGCGGCGGCGGCAGTTAGCGACCCGAACGCACGGCGTAGTTAGTGTGCGCCGGGTGGGGTGGTCATGTGAAGCTGTCCGCTTGGCTCCGGCCGTATGTGACCCACGGCCAGAAGGTGTCGAGCCGGAGAGGGAGCTAGGCAGCTAGCGCTCGAGGCGGGCCGCGCCGAGGGCGTTGCCCACGCAGCCACGGCCGAGCGCAGAGCTGAGCTCTTGAGCTAGCTAGCTGCCACTCATACTCATACTCCTGTTTCCTTGTGTAAACGCATGCATGCCTGCCGTCAAGCTTGGAAAAAGTGTTAGGTGTTTAAAAAACTAATTCAACTTAGCGCGTTGCACAATCATCGAGAATACGACGGCAGCGGAAGCTAATAAGCTCTAGTCTTGATTCGATGTAGCCATGAGTGTGGGTGTAAGCAGCGTAGAGGACACCAGGAGACGTATGATAGCAGTGACGACCTCGTTGGATTATAATAATAGCATGGCATAGGAAAATAGCAGCACGGCGGCAGTCTTCCTATTACTTCAGCACTAAACCAGTGAGATCAAATAGGGAATACGGAATTTGTAGCCGATAGCCCCCTCTTCTCTACACAGAGCTGTGCAATAGAGGATTCAAACAAAAAATGTGTCGGGAACAGTGTCCCCAGTCAAAAATTCAAATACATTAGAGCTAAACTTGATTAAAAAATAAAGCCAATTAGATGATCGCATGAAACCTGGCTAGTTCGACATTAAGGGTCAGTTCTTTTGAGCTGATCTGAATGGCTGAAATAACTGAACTTCGAGAGCTTCTCAAGGTAGTCTCGAGATTCGATCCATTTCGTTTGACTTGCTTTTTAAAACGTTAGGATCCACCTTCAAAACAGCGAAAAAACAGACTCAAAAAAACTCAAAACATATGTCTTTTTAAAATGTAGATAAGTCGTTAAGCTGTTAAGCCGTTCTGCTGACGGACAAGGCTCCGGGGCCAAACGGTTTCACAGGAGCTTTCTACAAGCAGCGCTGGGACATCATTGGGTAGGACCTCTGTAATGCCTTACAATGCTTCGTGTCTTCAGTCCCTAGGCAACTTGATGTACTAAACAAGGCTTCTCTCCTTCTATTGCCAAAGAAGAAGGAAGAACAACCATCTAGAATTAGGGACTTCAGACCCATAAGTCTCATCCATTCGGTTGCTAAAATTTTCTAAAAAATTTTAGTGATCAGACTAGCCAGACAGCTTGATCGGATTGTCTTGACATCCCAAAGTGCATTCATCAAAGGAAGAAGCATACATGATAACTTCCTACATGTTCAATCCTGGGCCAGCAGGATGCACAAACAGAAAGCACCTTGCCTCCTCTTTAAGCTAGACATAGCGAAGGCCTTTGATTTGTTATCTTGGGAATACCTTTTGGAGCTTCTACAGCATAGGGGTTTCAGCGCCAGGTAGAGGGATTGGCTGGCAGCCACGCTAGAGTCCTCGTCCTCTTCTATCCTCCTAAATGGAGCCCCAGGCCAATTGTTCAAACATCGTCGTGGGCTTCACCAAGGAGACCCTTTGTCCCCGTACTTGTTCATCCTAGCCATCGATACTCTGTACCATCTACTCACCACGGCCACGCAGCAAGGAATTCTCAAGCCTTTAGGATGCATAAGAGATATCAGATTGTCGCGTTGCTCTCTCTACGCCGATGACGTTATGATCTTCCTCAACCCAAACAAAGAAGAGGTCACGGCATTTTTATCCATCATGCACAAGTTTGGCCAAGCCACGGGTCTGAAAATTAATATGCAAAAGAGCTTAGTCATACCCATTCGCTGCCAAGGTATTGATATCTAGGAGGTACTACAATATTTCCATGGCACTTGTACTAATATACCGATGTGATACATAGGACTACCGCTATCTCTTCGCCGTCTCCGGATGGCGGATGTCCAGCCAGTGCTTGACAAAGCAGCCTCAAGGTTTGCCGGATGGAAACACAAACTTCTCTCGCCAGGGGGTAGGTTGGTTTTGGTTAACTCAGAGCTGAGTGCCCTACCCACATATCTCCTAACCGCCATGAAACCATCGGCAAGATTTGTACGCACCCTTAACAATTTGCATCGCAATTTTGTCTGAACGGGCAAGGATGCAATCCAAGGAGGGAGTTGTAAAGTCAATTGGGCCAAAGTTTGCTCTCCCAAGCGGCTAGGAGGCCTAGGAGTTTTGGAACTTCAAATGTTTGGAAGGGCCCTACGACTTCGATGGATGTGGTCTCACTGGCAGGTGACTGACCGACAATAGGCAGGTCTATTAGGCCCCCCAAGATTGACTTGATCAGGATCTCTTCAATGCGTCCACGATCATTATTGTAGGGGATGGCAGAAAAGCCAGTTTCTGGACCTCATCGTGGCTAGGTCCCATCTCCTTTTGTTACACAGCACCTACCTTGTATCGAAAATCTCAAAGAAAGTCGATCTTAGCAGCCGATGCTCTCAACAACAATGCTTGGGTCTCAGATATCAGGAATAACCTCTCGGCACAGACGGCACACGAGTTTTTCGCCGTTTGGGAAAGGTTGGGCGCAACCAAACACTCACCTGCAGGAGGGCACAGAAGACACACTCACTTGGAAATGGACGAGCAACGGCCTCTATACAGTAAAGACGGCTTATCTCATGCAGTTTCAAGGGCGTCAGGAATCAAATTTTGGTGAGATAATATGAAAACCATGGGCGCTGGCAAAATGCAGGGTCTTTGCTTGTCTTATTGTGCAAAACCGTCCGTGGACATCGGATCGTCTAAGTGCTCACGGATGGCCGAACAACCTCCTCTGTCCACTCTGTGGTTGCAGTTCAGAAACTGCCTACCATCTCTTCATTGATTATGCTTTTGCCCGACAGTTCTGAACGCAAGCTACTGATAGATCAGCCCTACCAAGCCTCAAACCTGTAACATGGCAAACTACAAGCACCTTGTTAGGCTGGTGGGAGGAGAGACTTCTCCAGACCACAAACGTCCCAAGACTTGCATGTGTCTCGGTAGTCGTCGTGAGACTTTGGGTTCTTTGGTGTGAAAGGAACTCGAGAATATTTAGAAATACTCACGTAACGACAGTCTAGTTGGTAAAACACCTTGTAGAGATAATTCGTTTGTGGAAGAAGGCGGGAGCAACCACCCAACTCATAGAATAGTTCTTTTGTAGTGGCTTGAGGAAGTCCTATTTTTTCTCTTTCTCTTTCTTCCTCTCTTCTTCCCTTCATGGCCTTGGGGTCACTGCACTTAATTTTCCACTTCCTTAATGAAATTGCTAAGTTTTGTTGGCCTTTCATTTTTTTAAAAAAAGAATTAAGCTCCTCCAGGCAATCCACCCAGTTTGCACGAGCGACGAGCCAGCCGGCACTGTCATCGCTGCCCTGCAGGCTGCAGCTGTACAGGTAGCGGGTAGCATGACGTCTTTGCAATGCAGCATGACGTTTTTGCAATGCAGGCATGCGGCGGCTGCGGCGGCAGTTAGCGACCCGAACGCACGGCGTAGTTATGTGAAGCTGTCCGCTTGGCTCCGGCCGTATGTGACCTACGGCCAGAAGGTGTCGAGCCGGAGAGGGAGCTAGCGCTCGAGGCGGGCCGCGCCGAGGGCGAGGGCGTTGCCCATGCAGCCACGGCAGAGCGCAGAGCTGAGCTCTTGAGCTAGCTAGCTGCCTCTGCCCACTGATACTCCTATTTCCTTGTAAGCGCATGCATGCCTGCCGTCAAGCTCGGAAAAGTGTTAGGTGTTTAAAAAACTAATTCAACTTAGCGTGTTGCCCAATCAGCGAGAATACGACGGCAGCGGAAGCTAAGCTCGAATCTTGATTAGATGTAGCCATGAGTGTGGATGTAAGCAGCATAGAGGACACCGTAAGTACGGTAGCAGTGACAACCTAAGGAAATAGTAGCATGTCAGTGGTTTTCTGGCCTATTACTCCAACACCAAACCAGTGAGATCGGATAGGGTATACAGAATTAGGTTTTTATCGTGATCGATTAGGCATAAGGTCCGGTAGACCCCCTCTTCCCTACATAGCGTTGTGCAACAAGAGACCCAAACAAAAAATGTGTTAGGGATAACGTCCCCAATTTGAACTTCAAATACATTGGAGCTAAACTTAATTAGAAATAAAGCCCAGTTCTTTTCAGCTTAACAGCTAAACGATTTATCTACGTTTTAAAAACACATATGTTTTGAGTTTTTTGAGCCCTTTTTTCGTTGTTTTGAAGGTGGAATCTAACGCTTTAAAAAGCAAGTCAAAGAAAATGTATCCGAACCTCGAGAAGCTCTCAAAGTTCAGTCATTCAGCCATTCAGCTGTTCATAACAGCTTAAAAGAACAGGACCTAATTCTAACAAAAAGGTCTTCACAATTTCACATGCTCAGGGTAAATGGCAGTCAACTGTTTTTCATTCACAACGACGCGTTCTTGTGAAGGCGAAAGGAATGAGGCACAGAGTAATTTCAGGATGATTTGCCTTCCACGCTAGTGTGGTTACTGGTAGATTCATACTAGCAGTAAAGGTTTGAACCTACTAGTAACGTAATGGCTCGAGAAAACCGGCGTTTCCCGCGAACCATATGCCGGCTGCCGACTTGATTCAATTCCCCGTGACTTTAGTCCGCGGTGGACGCCATTTTTCGGCCTTCTCGTTGGGCTAGCGTTCCTGGTGATCAGTCCGTTTAGCTAGTCCTTCGAACCATCTCGGCCAGTATGATCAGGTCATCTATAGAAGGCGAAGTACATAAAAGAAAGTAGTGTAGCTTTGGCAAGTACTTGTACAAGATGGATGAGACAAACAGAGCACTACAACATTGACTAAAAACTGTGCAGGGACGAGGAGGACAAGGGTTGTATCCGCCTTTCGGCCTTGCTTGAGAACATCAATCCCACCACCGCCAGGATCATTGGGATTTAGAAGTAAATGCCCAGTATTCCCGAACAAGGATGATGTGGTTTCTGCTTCTTCTTCTTTTTCGAAGGGGAAGGTTTCTGCACTTTTGATCTTACCATGCGGGATTGTTACATACAAACAAGACATCCAACTTTTATAAAACAATTTGGATCAGAAATCCCTTTTTTTAAACGGCTTTGCTAAAAGACAGACAACTACATCTCGCCGCGCGCTCGCCGATGGCTCGGCCCGAGAGGCACCCATGCGAGATCAGTCGCCAGCCATGCAAACGCTCCCTTTTTAAAAACAAATAGGACACTTGTTGAAAAAAAAATAATTAACTATCATAACAAATAAATATTGTTGTAACAAAAAACATGATGGAATACAAAACGTAGAAGACTAACTACAACAATAGAAATACTCTGTGCAACAGCTTAAAAATAGAAATGCAACAAAAGATTTACTCGTGTGTAACATTGTAGAATACTGACCACAACAAATAAAGATATTTTGTTTGACAACTCCGTATAAAAACATTTCAAATGGACATGAATAATGTTTCCACGATTATACAAAAGTATTGCAACCTCCTACAAGCAATAGCACAACAAAAGCTACATATATTTATAAGAAAAGGTACACTTTTGCAGCCATAAAATTGTGGCCAAGTCTCACACTTCGCTTTTTGAACTTAGGAGGAAAAAAGAGAATTGAGAGTCGCCGCAGATCCGGTCGAAATTCTCTTCACCTATAGCCTCTGGGTGGTCGGTGGGAGGAGACAGGAAGACAACGTTGGATCTACGGTAGCAGGAGTTTTAGTGTTGGATTTTGCTTTGTTATACTTAGCTTTCGTTCAGATTAGCCAATAAGAGACCTCTCTGAGTTGTTTGTTGCTCAAATAAGGAAGGGGAAGAGCCTCGACGAGGGATCTACTCTAGGTGGTTACGACGACATGTATTTAGATCTCTTCGCTAAAGGATTATTCAAGGTGGAGAAGTCCAATGAAAAGGGAAATATTTGGAATGTGTTTTGGCGACCTCACATGCTAGCGGTCTCGATGACGATGACGATGACGAAAATATTTGGTAGCACATGATTGGACTCATCTTTTTCGATTATGGCCATGACTGGTCTACAAGCTTTCAAGCATATTGATATTGATCTTCAATTCCGTCTTCCTATGATGATCTGGCTGGAGGAGATGAAGTTTATAGCAATGCGGATGGACTTAACCTTTGGATTTGATAATGGCAGCAATCGGAGTGAAGAGATAATGCATATGTTGTTTTATGGTTAGGTCTCATAAGTTTGAGATGCATATGTTGTTTCTCAGTTAGGTTCTACAGGTTTTTGTTGTTGATTCGGCTATTGGTCATGGATCTTGCTATAAAAAAATTTCAATAAGAATGAGTCTTTTAACCTTTTCTAAAAAAAGCTCTCTAAGTTGAATTGTACTTTTTCAGCCCCTGAACATGTATCTTATTGCATTGTAACCCCTAAACCATTAGGAGCACCATTAAATGCTTAGGCAGCCATTACCTTTTTCGTTAATGCCCACATGATTGTCACACTTGCCTTTTTAAAAATGAAAATTTAAAAATCGAATTTAATTGAACCGTAAATATAAAAAAGTATAAAAGTTTGGCTTTTAAAAAAAAATCAATTGTAAAATGCAAGTTTCAATTTTTCAAAACCTAAATTTATTTGAAGTTGAATTTTGAGAGAGAGAGAGAGAGAGAGAGAGAGAGAGATGTGACGTGCATGCCATTTCATTTAAGAAGACACACATGGCAACCACGTATGCATGGACAGAATATAACTATCACCTCAACATTTAACGATGTTCCTATTCCTTAACGATTTTGGGCAGCGGTGAAAACGGTCATAACTTTAAGGGGTTGAAAAGGTAATTATTCAAGTACATAGGGCAAAGTGAACTGGCTACAACTTTAAGGAGGAAAATAACAATAATCTCTTTTAATGTTGTTTAAAGCATGCATGTAAAATATTGCATCACAGAGTTCAACGATGCATCTTCCCGTCCAAACACCTCTGCCTCTCCTTGTAGTCTACCCATCTATGTCAAAGTGTGAGACAAGGACTGAAGCTCTTGGCACCTCATCTAGCAACAATACTATCAAACTTTACATTGGCATGACGGTGGTGGATGAGGCTCAATGCTTGTTGCCCTTGCCAACCACTACTATTTGAGGTGAGATGCCATTGTCCCCGTCGTCGCGGCCCTGAACTACTCTCCATCGATCTTCTAGTACAAGGAAGGACATTTATTAAAATATAAATATAAAAAGTCATTTTACTTTCTATTCAAATTTCTATTAATATTCTCTTAATTAAAATAA
This sequence comes from Raddia distichophylla, assembly GCA_005191435.1. Classification (NCBI taxonomy): domain Eukaryota; kingdom Viridiplantae; phylum Streptophyta; class Magnoliopsida; order Poales; family Poaceae; genus Raddia; species Raddia distichophylla. Next base: position 410,309 of record SPJY01017326.1, read on the forward strand.
AGAAGAAGCACCTCTTATCTTTTGTGTCTAATTGATTGAATACCAATATAGAGAACTGAAATCCTGATGACTAGAATTACATTAAAAAGGTATGGAAACAGATAAAAACCATTGAATGAAAATTTAAAAAGAATGCAGCTCTAGTTCCTTCTCAAATGGTAAGATCTTTGGTACAAGAACAAGAGGACGACCTATATCATCTTACCCTGGTTTTGTTTCCTACTTTTTCATGAGTATCAAATTGGGTTCTTCTCCGAACACAACAAGCGCCCAATTCGTCAACCTCACTATCATGGTTAGCATGCCCACAAGGCTCTTTGTCACGTCATCTATCCTCCTCACACGTTCCTCTGACCCACACGCCTACACAAGGGAAAATCTAGAAGATGGTGGGAGAGGTCACGTGGTGCATGTTATAATTCACGGTAGTCAAACGCAATCATAAGATCAAGAACATACAAATGTAGACAGAAAGCTAGACATCATAATCTTTATTGATTAATCAATCTTTACCGTGGTCTATCTTATTTATATACTGCCTAGCTTATATTTGGTTCTGTCCATAACACCCCTAGAGAAAAACCTAGTTAGGATTTGGTCGACCGGACCCTTTCTCGTTGGGTTACAATAGTGGGAAGGTAGTGGACCCCAGTCAAAAAGAGGTGATCAATTGAAAGGGATGCCGCCGATGGTTTCGTCGTATCGGGTGCATGATTACAAACAATTTCAATTAAATAATGAAAAATTATGCTAGAGCAAGTAATACCAATTAAACTATAGAAAATATGCGCCGGGGCATGCACTAAATGTGGTGACATGTTTGTATGTCACTAAAAATTCTAGTGTTTAATGTATAACATTGTGATATATGCTGATACACCTCTTGAGGCAGCTTCATAAATAAAATAATGTGAAATCGTGCATGTAAAAAAGACCGGTTACTTTTTCGCTAGATCACTAAAAAATCCATAAAAATTCAGCCAAAAGGTTGAAGTGACAAAATACATTTGACACATGAAACCCCGAAATCAAGCAAATAAAAGACAAACCAAAATCAACAAAAAATGGAAATTTAGGGGTGCCAAATACAATTGAATGAGCATGGTGCCTCACACCTTTGTGTGTCTAAATTTGTCTCGATCCCTTTAATTTGACATGAACTTTTATTTTTATTTTTAGCCGTAATAACTTCGTATAGCATACATTATACGAAGTTATACGAAACCCCTAAACCATTAGGAGCACCATTAAATGCTTAGGCAGCCATTACCTTTTTCGTTAATGCCCACATGATTGTCACACTTGCCTTTTTAAAAATGAAAATTTAAAAATCGAATTTAATTGAACCGTAAATATAAAAAAGTATAAAAGTTTGGCTTTTAAAAAAAAATCAATTGTAAAATGCAAGTTTCAATTTTTCAAAACCTAAATTTATTTGAAGTTGAATTTTGAGAGAGAGAGAGAGAGAGAGAGAGAGAGAGATGTGACGTGCATGCCATTTCATTTAAGAAGACACACATGGCAACCACGTATGCATGGACAGAATATAACTATCACCTCAACATTTAACGATGTTCCTATTCCATAGTAAAAATATTTGGGGCTCCATGGAGTCTGTGCTCCGCATCTAGTTTAAAAACAATTAATTGTGCATTTATTGCATCCACATCTTTGAATGGTAAATGACAATGTTGTTTTGCATGTATTTACTTTGCATGCACGAATCTTGATGAAATCCAACAGCAACAAAGAATGGAGCACTGACTCCATAGAATCTCATTTCGTTTTCCTATCTATCTATATTTATGTAAATTCTTTCTTTTTAGTCTAACAAGTTCTTTTTTTCTTTTATTTTAAGTGCCCTAGCATCAAATTTCCCTTAAAAATACTACTATTCCTACAAAACACTATAAATAATACTTATATATTATGAGTCTTTCGAAAATTAATACGCATTGCCACCCTGATTCTTAGGATGAATATAAGCTTGACATTAGGCGAAAAGGTAAACGAAAACTTTACGTTTTCAAATGCAAGATCAAATCTGGCATCATATATAGGAATTTGGCCACAATAACTTTTGGTCCTCAGGCATTTCGGTTCAATTCCTGCTTGATGACTTGATCCAAGATATACGCTGGAGCCTGGATAGGCATGCATGTGCATTAGACAATTCTTGATGGTCTATAAAATGCACTGATTTACCAGTCGATCTACATTTATTTTGAGAATTCGAGAATATACAAAACTAGCAGCAAATTAAACCTCAGCAAATCACATGTAAATACCCAGAAGATTCAGAAACTAATGCCGTAGATTATGTTATACTGATATACATGCTGCGGGGCAATGCAGAAGCACAAATTTTGGTTCACAGCTCTCGAGTTGTGCATTGGTCCAAATAAATAGGGTGAACATAGCATTAGGATGGCATACTAATACCATATATACAAAAACACATGTATCCAGCAGAAATAGAAAGATGTAAAATATCAAGGAGCATATCTGTGATTTGATATGCAAAAGGCCAAGAAGTACAATACTTGGCACCCAGCAACGGAAGATGCAAGTGTCGACGAGGAAAAAGGAGAAAAAGAAACTATAAATATGAAGAAAAAAGGAAAGGAAAAAAATGAAAAAAATAAATAGGAGAGAAAAGCTTGGCTGTTCCGCTATATTCTAACTCCCCCCGTAGCTTTCGTTTGCTCTCGTCCTCTCTCCTCGCCATTTTAGCTAGTCCTGCCAATCTCGCATCCTCGCTACAAGCTCTCCAAGCTCTCGCCATGGCTAAGAACACATGCAAGCTCTGCTTCCGCCGCTTCGCTAGCCCCCGCGCCCTCGCCGGGCACATGCGCTCCCACTCCGTGGCGGCGGCGGCGGCGGCCGCCGCCGCGGCTGCGACGGTGGCTGCCAGGAAGCAGCAGATCTCCTCGGCGTCTTCGGCGTCCACCTCCTTCACCGCCGCTGCCGACGAGGACGTTGGCTTCAAGAAGCCCGCCTCCGTTCCCATCTACACGCTCCGGGAGAACCCCAAGCGCAGCGTTCGAGCCTCCGACGTCGCCGCCTTCTCGGACCGCGAGAGCGAGGCCGAGTCCACCCCGCCGCCCGAGAAGCGCGCGCATGTTGTCGCCGGTGGCGAGGCCGAGCCGGTGAGCTCGCTGTCGGACGCCGCCACGCCGGAGGAGGAAGTGGCGCGCTCCCTCGTGAAGCTATCTCAGGACTCGTGGCCGCCGGCAGCCCGCGGTGAGATCGAGTACGACGACGGGAGCGACGATGGCTACGCCTACGCCTACACGCCCCCCTCTCCCGCGCCGCCGCCGCCGCCACCGGTGGAGAAGCGGACGCGGTTCCAGTGCCCGGCATGCAAGAAGGTGTTCCGTTCCTACCAGGCGCTCGGCGGCCACCGCGCCAGCCACGTCCGCGGCGGCAGGGGCGGCTGCTGCGCGCCCCCCGTCGCTCCTCCCCAGCCGCAGTCGCCATTGCAGGAGCACGACAGGGACGAAGGCATGGACGGGGCGGCGCCGCCGCCGCGGCGCGAGTGCCCGCACTGCCCCCGCGTGTTCCCCACCGGGCAGGCTCTGGGCGCGCACATGAGGTCCCACGTTCGCTCCGCCGCAGCACAGGAACCGCCGGCCGCCGCCGCCGCTCCAGCAGCGCCGATCAGCAAATTCCCCGGCATGATTGATCTGAACGTCGCGCTGCCCATCGAGGAGGTGGAGCTCTCTGCAGTGTCAGATCCCGGCGCCTAGAATCCATCGTCTTGAAGCAAGCAGACTGCCACCATTGAATCTTCCAATGGCGGAGGTGATCTGAGGTGAGCATTAGGGAGATAAATCCAATAAACCAAAAAGCTAAAAAAACAGAGAAAAGAAAAGGCGGAGGAGAAGAAAAAAAAAGAAACATCTTTTGTAGTTATCTATGGTAGTTAATCAGCTGTTACCTTTTTATTTCATTGATTTGTGCCTAGAATGTTTAATTATTTAATTCCTTCCTTGCCGTTACTTTCTTTTGCTTGCTTCAAGCTATGGAGTAGATGCAGATTCCAGCAAGCAACAGAACGTTGCTCTGGTTCTTGATCTGTCGATCTGATCAATCCAGCATCACAATAGAAGAAGAAAAAACAGGAGAAAGGAATCATTTTTAGCTGAAGTATTGCTTTCTGTTGCATCCTCCGGCTCTCAAAGGCATGCACATTAACCACACTAGCCTAGCTTAGCTTTTGCATAGCGTCCAAAGTCCATCACAATAACAATGCCCAGCGCCAGTACTTCTTCTACTTTGCTTCTGCCGCTTCTTTTCTTCCCTTTGCTTCTGCCGCTGCTGCTAGCTTCTGCCCGGCGCCTGCACTGCACCAGTGTACACACACAGACACACTCACACCACCTGCATGCTGCTTCGCTCCCTCGCTGTTCCACCACCTCCCTCTCTCTCTGCACGTGGGCCCCAGGCATTGCTTTGGCCTCCAGAACGCAGATGGCATGGCCGGTTGGCCCTCGCACCGTGTAGCAGGCAGCAGCACGCCGTAGACCGGGCACGAATACGGGCTACCCGTATACGGTATCGTAGACACATACGTATTTTCATTTCTGCACCGTAGAATAACGCCAGGGCAGGGCTGCAGGAGCAAGAGCCAGCCGTTCTGCAGGGAGTCGCCCCCCACGTTTGGAGGTAGGCGGTTAGAGCCTCGGCGCAGCGGCGGCGTCCACGTGGCGCTCCTATCTGGGGGCTCCTCCTCTCTCTGTTGACTGCGGCTGGCGCGGTGGGCCTGGGGCGTGGGCGTGGGAGTGGGTAGGGGGATTTGGCTGGCCGTTTAATTAGCTCCCGTAATCCGGGGGGTCGTGATTACGCAGGGGATTAGCGCGGGGTTTAATGCAATGCGTGCGCGCGGTGAGCCGCAATTTGACGCCTCCCCTGCCGTGGTGCCGTGGCTTGCCGTATCTGGGTGTGCGGAGGGAGAGAAGCCGGTGGGTGCGCAGTCCGAGGCGGATCTCGCGGGCGAAATGGCTGGTGCACACGGGGTGGTGCGTGCGGGGGTGGATGACACGTGGGGCCCACCTCGCACCTGCTGGGTACGGCTGGGGAAGGTCGGTACCCCCGTACGGGATGCCCTGTGGCGTGTGGGGGCGCTCGGGCCGGGACAAAATGAAGCGGCAGTGGGGTGACGTCGGCATGGGACTGCTGCGGCCGTCCGATCATGATCGGATGGGTGCCGATTGATCGCGGGTCGGGTCGTGGGACATTTTTCCGAGACCGCGTCCGTGTCAGGCCTACCATCATCTGGTTGCTTGTCGTGTGGCTCAACTTCCCGAACGGCTGCGGCAGCGCTCCATGGTTCCATGATAGCACCAGAGACTGGAGTACACAAGACAGTAGGTTGCATCTTGCATGCGGGGCATTTCAAATTTTTTAGGCAGTGCTGTTATTCTGGTCAGTTTACATAGTAATAACTGTGGTAGATTGGTAATATGGCGCGGATCATGCAATCAATCGTGTGAGCAATAATTTATGGTAAATATGTGGTGCAAACCATTGTTTTTGTGCAAACCTCGTGAAAACCATATATAAAAGTTTTGTAAATTCGTGAAAAAATTACTGGAGATAGGTATGTGCACGAACTACATCACCACCAAATCTCAAGTCTAAACTCAACATCGTTTGGAAGAAACAAAAAATTTCAAATTTGTCTTTTTTGTCTCTCCCAAACGATGTTGAGTTTAGACTTGAGATTTGGTGGTGATGTAGTTCGTGCACATACCTATCTTCAGTAATTTTTTCACGAATTTACAAAACTTTTATATATGGTTTTCACGGGGTTTGCACGAAACAGTAGTTTGCACCATATATTTTGCCATAATTTATAGGCTGTTTGGTTGTCTGCATCCAATGCGTTTTATATTTCTTATTAATAAAAGTCAGAATGCCTTTTTGCCTGAGAGAAACATTATGGATGGAGTTCTATCCCTGCATGAAATTCTCCATTATACAAAAAATAAAAAGCAGCCTGGTGTTGTGCTTAAGTTGGACTTTGAAAAAACCTATGATATGGTTGATTGGTGCTTTCTTATTAGATGTTTGAGATGGAGAGGTTTTTCAAAAAAATGGTGTGATTGGATATGGCAAGTAATGTCTAAAGGGACTCTAAATGTTTGTGTTAATGATAAATTTGGGGAGATGATTCAGAGTAAAAGAGGGGTGAGACAGGGTGATCCTTTATCACCATACCTCTTTAGTATAGTGGTGGATTGTCTTAGCAAGATGTTCAGAATTGGCCAAGAACAAAAAGTAATTTCTGGGTGTATGGGGCAGGTGATTGAAAATGGCATTGCCATTTTACAATATGCTGATGACACCATCCTGACCCTAAAAGATGATCATTGTAGCTTGTTTCATACTAAATTGCTACTTCATTTGTTTGAAATGATGTTTGGCCTCAAAATTAATTTCAATAAAAAGTGAAGTGGTGTTGATAAATAGTGATGATACTAGAGCCAGATTTGTTGCAGACATTTTCAAATGTTAGATTGGCAACTTCCCAATTAAATATTTGGGTGTTCTTGTTAGCTACAAAAGGAATTTGTGTGTTAACTGGGAAGAGATGATTGGTAAAATGAAAAAGAAACTGAGTGCTTGGAAAAGTAAAATCATTTCAAGGGGTGGAAAGCTTACTCTAGTTAATGTCTGTCTGTCTAATATGCCCATTTACACAATGTCAATGTTCATGTTGCCCAGGAAGATAATTGAGAGTATGGATAAAATTAGAAGAACCTTTTTCTGGGATTCTTTTAATAAAAAGAATTACCATCTCACAAAGTGGAGAGATGTTGTTAAACCTAAACAGAATGGAGGTTTAGGGGTGATTAATTTGGAAAAAATGAATGAAATCCTACTCTGTAAATGGTGGTGGAAATTAGACATGGAAGATGGGATGTGGCAAGATATTGTAAAGGCTAAATACATCAAGAATGGCCTTTTACTTCATGATGGCAAAAAACAGTCTGACTCTCCTGTTTGGGCAGATCTTTTGAAAGTTAAGGAGATGTATAGAATGAACACTTATAAGAAAGTTGGGAATGGGTTAAATACAAGTTTCTGGCAAGATAGTTGGATGTTTGACAAACCTCTAGCTGAAAAGCTCCCTGAAATTTATGATATTTGTATTGACAAGAAGATTTCAGTGGCGCAAGGTGCCAATAAAAATGGGTTAATTTCATGGGTGCCATTATTAAACAGCCCGTTAGCACGGTTGCCATTTTTCGATCGCCTCAAGCAGAGATGCCATTTTAACAGTTTTCCTCTCCCAAACATGCCATTATGGGGCTTTACAGGGTAAAATACATGTTAATACGCAAGAAATACTGGCTAACAGGTGGGCCCCACCTATCAGCCCCTCCACCTTCTTCCTCTTGTGCATCTTCTTCCTCCTCTCTCTCTCTCTCTCTCTCTCTCTCCCTCTCTCTCTCTCCCTCTCTCCGGCAAGGGCCCAAGCAGCGAGCTCCCTCCCCGACGGCAACTTCGCCGGCAACCTCCACGGCGGCGACCTCCCCAGCACCCTCCCCGGCGGCGAGGCAAGGCGCGCGGCGACGGAGGCGCGGGGTGAAGCGCGCGGCGAAGGAGGTGGCCGAAGGCGAGCTCGCGGCGGCGGGCCACGGAGGCGCACGGTGGCGGAGAAGCGGGGCGAAGCGCGCGGCGGAGGAGGAGGCGCGCGGCAGAGCTGGGCGGCGGCGCTAATGGCAGCGGCGGCTAGAGGCCAAATTGGCCGGCGCGGCACTAGGGGTAGCTGCGGGGGAGACCTAGGATGCTCGAGGACACAAGAATCTGGATCAATTGGGTTTGTATGAGCTCAGTTCGTAGTTTTGGCTGTGGTGACCGGATTTGGAGAAAATCAAAATTAGAGCTCACCGGTGCTTCTCTGGCGAATACGTCGGCTTAGGGAGGTTTAGGAAGGCACGACGAAGCTCTAGGAGGTGCTTGTCGGGCGGCGGTGGCAGGGTTCCGGCAGGGCGTCGCCATGCCATGAGCTCCGCCCTGGCGAGGGGGCTCCGGCGGGGCGGAGGCGAGGGGGCTCCGGCGGGGCGGCGGTGGCGGGGCCGTGTTGGCGGCGCAGGGGTCGTCGTCGGCCGGCCGAGCTCGGAGAGAGAGAGAGAAACAGGGGAGAAGAGAGAGGAGGAAGAAGGTGGAGGGGCTGACAGGTGGGACCCACCTGTCAGCCCGTATTTCTTGCGTATTAACATGTATTTTACCCTGTAAAGCCCCACAATGGCACGTTTGGGAGAGGAAAACTGTTAAAATGGCATCTCTGCTTGAGGCGATCGAAAAATGGCAACCGTGCTAACGGGCTGTTTAATAATGGCACCCATAAAATTAACCCAATAAAATTTGGCATTTGGGTATCAGAAGATGGCTGAATAGAGACCAAGATAAGGAATGGTCTGAAGTTTTAGAAATTGCGAGATCATTTCATATAACAGATGAAAAAGATGTTGTGAAGTGGACCCCTAATGAAAAGGGCACGTTCAGTGTGAAATCGATGTATAAGTATTTTCACAAGAGTATGGCTATTCACAACATCAAAGATGCCTGGAAGGCTAAACTCCCTCTGAAAATTAAAATCTTTGTGTGGTTATTGAAGAAGAGGGCGTTATTGACCAAGTTCAACTTGAGGAGAAAAGGATGGGATGGAAACCCCACTTGTGAATTTTGCAGTAATATGGAAACTCAGAATCATCTTTTTTTTGGATGCCACTTATCCAATTTAACCTGGAGCCTTCTTAGTCATTCCTTTGGGGTTAATTGGGTGCCGTCTGACATGGTTAGTTGTCGGAGGTGGGAGAAGATGGCTACTACTAATAAGAGAAAGCTGAGCTACATGGGGATAGCTTCTGTCTGTTGGTCGATTTGGAACCTAAGAAACCAGGCTTGTTTTGAAAAAAAACAAATTAACAATCCTTTAATTGTGCTTTACATGGCTTGTTCCTTTTTGAAATACTGGGCAGGTCTCCTTAATACAGAAGATAAAGAGCTGGTGGAGATGGGCATCGAAGGGATTTTTAAAGACTTGGCGGGGTGATCAGAGTGGTCATCGTCTTTCTTTTGTAGCTAGATGAGGTTTTTTGGGTAGTATCCCTGTTGATGTCTGTGTGGCTCATTGTATTTCAGCCTGCCTGGTCCGCGGGACTGTAATCCCGTTTTTGGATGAACTGTCCTTCGTCAGCTAGGAGCCTGGTGCTGATCACCTCCTCCTGTGCTGTGCTGTTTGTGGATTCTGGATATGTTGTTGCTTTTGTTTTCTGTTAATGGAAATGGAAGTGGGGAGTTTTCCTTGCTCAAAAAAAAAATCTAGAGATACAAAATTAGGGTGTTTGGTTGTCTTCTTACCCATCTGAATCAGGCTCTCCAGATGCAATTAACCCCTCCGGGCCAGGCTCTGGAGATACGGCCAAATTGGGCGTTTCCCCAGAGTCAGGCTCCGTAGATGCAGCAACAACCACATGCGCGACACATTTGATTCATTTATTTGCTATATCTTTTGGTTAGTATTTTCGATTACCAAACCGATTTCAAAAATGGGTTATTGATATTTTTTCAAACAAAACGAGACCACACTTGCCATATAAATTTTAAAAGTTTAAAATTTTCATTTTTGAATTTATTTATTTATGAGACTTTCTTTTGAATTTTTTATTTTCATAACTGATTTTTTGTTATTTTAATTTCTAGAATTTATTTTTAAAAATGTTTCATCCCTCTTTTGAATTTCTCCATGCCATTCTCTCCTTAGGGTGTGTTTGGTTGGTTGTACGAGGATGAATGGAATGGAATGATACTAAATAGGATAGAACAGTTCGGAACAGAAAGCTGTACGGGATCGTTCAGCCAAAACGGCCGAAGCACACCGTACAGGATAAACAGGGAATATTCCATAAATTTGAACCACCACGCACCATCCAATCCAACCCCATCCCACCAACCAAACGCACGTACGAAGAATCGGATCATCCCATACAACCAACCAAACACCTGGATCGTGTATCGTACCATCCCGTACCACCTCATTCAACCAACCAAACACACCCTTAGTGCAGTCAATCAAACAACATCTCCATGCAGCCTGTACAATCTCATACACCTAACCAAACAATAACCATTTGCATCATCTCAGCCTGGCTCCAACCAGCCTGGCTTATCTCACACAGCCTGGTTCAACCGAGAAGGCAACCAAACAGCCTATTAGAATTTCCTACGTTAAAGATAGGCAATTTAGAATTTTTCACTCTCCATACTATTCTTGAGAAGTGGTAGATTGGTAGAATGGCGCGGATCATGCAATCAATTGTGTGAGGAATAATTTAGAATTTGCTACTTTAAAGATAGGCAATTTAGAATTTTTCACTCTCCATACTATTCTTGGGCCACAAGTAGTGGGTGGTGCATTGTCAATCTTTGCGAGCGGCAAATGATAAAATGGCTCATTGTTGCCACAGTGTTTTCATCCATGACTCAAGGGTGTTACTTCAGCAAATGTTTCTTTCAGCTCATGCATCTGGATGCATATGCGCTTAGGCCGTGGTGCACGCTGCGGTCGCTGTCCTGCTCTCCTGCTTCCTAGTGGAGACGGGAAATTCTTCGTCCGGACTAGTACATAGCGACACTGAATGTGAGCTGCTTAAGTAGAGCTCTAGCTAGCAACCAACGTAGCACCAACCTTTGGTCTTCCCTCCATTAGCCCAACAAGTAATGTAGGTACTAAGCAAGTTTCATGCACGCATGATTCGGTTCCTCTTGGGAGAAAAAAGTTGCTCACACGAGTCTCATGGGTCGGACGCCGATCGATCGATTCGGTGCTGGCTTGCTGACACACAGTAGCACTACAGCCAACAATGAACAATCCCCATCCACCTAACAGTCGACCCTGAAATTTATAGGGACCGAAAATTCTAAAACGACAGTCTCCGACATATTAGAGAAGTCCTAACGGTTGGTTCAGCGTTGATTCATATTTTTTTGATAAACAACTTTAATTTAAAAGAACTTTCTACACTATACCGTTGGGATTGAACCAAATGGCACCGCTTCTTCCTTTTCCCACTTCATCCTCACGCCTTCCTTCACATCCACCGGCGTCGGGCCTTCCTGAACTGCCAGTGTCGCACCTTCCTCCGCCTCCACCCTCCTCTTCGGATTGCTCTGTGTGTCTCCCTACCGCTGATATCGCCTCCGCTACAACTTGTGGTCGCCGGTGCCCCCGCCACCTTGCTGCGCCACCCACCGCCCTCCCGCTGCCTCACCTGCCCACCCAAAGCACGGCCGCCGATGTGATCCACTGACCACCACCGCCCAGCGGTCTTCGCCTATTCCCACAGTTTCGACACCACCGTCGCCACCGCCTCTCTCTAAACCTGAAGGGCACGGCGAGCGGTGGCGGCGAGGAGGACAAAGGAGGCGTTGTTGTACCATTCAAGACAGAAAACAGTATAGGGGCTATTTGGTTGTTGTTCCATCCCAGCGTGCTTCGTATGAGCTTAGCCAGACTTGTGGGAGTTAGGATGAACCTATCCAGAGTAAGTGTTTGGTCGTCCTGTATCTGTAATTGCCTCCATTAACCACGTCATCAATGTCTTAAACATTTCATCGAACATGTTTCATGCATCCACGTGAGGGTACGTTGCAGCCATGAACAACACCTAGCCACGAGCGAGGGTGTTGTGGTTGTGCTCCAGCGACGACGGACACGCAACTACGCGGTCGGGCACGCCACGGTTGTGCCTCACCTCACTCGGTGGAGCTCCCACAACGGCAGGCGTGCCACGACCGTGCTCCAGCATGTCCTAGGCAAGCTTCTCGGCACTCGCCTCGGCCGAAGCGCAGCATCCAGTCTAGGACACGCCACCACAAACTCATAATCCGTCGCTCTGACCTTTGCCTTGAGCTCGATCGCAATTCCCCTAGCTCTGACGCACCGTCCTCATCGTTCTTGTCGCCGCCAGGAGCTTCGCCGGTGCCACCTTGTGATTGCGTTGCGGTTGCTCCCTGAACCAGGCAGAGCTCACAAAGCTGAAATCGACGTATCGAGCAAGCCTGACTTCAACAGAGTTTTTGCATTCACTAAACCTGACTGGTACAATAGTTTCAGGCAACCTAACAGTAGAAGGCTGCATCCATGAGCCGGACCAAGTCATATACACCCAACTAAACAACCCCATAAAGTTTTTTAGCATTTCTCCAATTAAAAGCGTTCGATTTAGAAAAATGTCATCTCAATGCGCAGAAGTCAAACACAGCTGAAATAGATGTACCAAATAGAATAACAGCAAGACAAGTATATCATGAATCACGATCAGATGCAAGGATTTGGCCATTGTGGCATTGTTGAGGGGGCTCCTCCGTGTGACAGAGAGAGAGATGGTTGCTCACTTGCTCTTGATGCTAGCTCGACCACTTGGTTGGTGGCCTCTCTCGACGAACAAGCAAGCCGTGAAGCGGGGGACGGACGCGGGTCGCACGTACGCCGTCACGATTTACGTTGTCTCGCCACTGGAACGGGCACGCGCAGCAGCACAGCACCACAAGGTCCACCACGCTCCACCGCAGGGCCCTGCTGCGGCTAATGTTGGGCTAGTTCGGCTCCCTCTCTTCTTTCCTGACCCAATCCCCCACCAAATTTTAGGTCTAGGACAAAACGTGTCCAAACGAAAACCTCCTTTAAAGCACAAGATCAATGCAAACAACCCGTCTGAGCTGTCCTAAGGGCAACGGAAATAAAGTTTTTCGTTCACCGGATGAAATTTGCCGAGTAAATTTGAAAAGTGGCATATAATTAAGCATCTAGTAGTAAACTTTTGAGGGAAAAAACACGAAAAGGGTGGCATATATGAGAAGCCAACCCAACTAGTTTGGGGCATATAAATCGGCTCCCAAGAAAGAACCGCCCTTGAAACGATAACAACTTGTGTTGCTGGATGTTCACGATCGAATCGGCTAGCCAGTGCCCAGTGCCAGTGGAGTACGGCAGCTGCGGCCAGTGTTATCTTTGCACAAGCAGGTTGAGGAAGGTTCAGCGAAGAGACCCCAAAAGGTAGACCAGACCGTGCTGCGTCCATAGCATATGCTTTTGGGCGTATACCTCTTCTTCCGTCCATTTCACGACCGATTGATTGCAGGAGATGTTCATCAAGCCCCAGATTTATGGTAGCATGGCGCAGCACAAAGATTGTATGGTATAGGCGTATAGCTAGCATGTAGAGTATTCTATCTTTCAGTTACCACGCACGCTGCATGCACAGTTGCACCAAAGGACATTGGCGAAATCAATGTGCATGTTTTTCCGAGCGAAAATTTAATGTCCATGTGTCCTGTTACTCCTGTACCGTTTCCTCAGTGGAGTAGCATGCGATTGAAAGATGAAGAAGCTAGCTTCCAAACGCTGAGGTGTGGCAGCAACTAGCAAGTACTAGTACACGCACAAATTCTGTCCAAATAGAAAGCTAGTGCCGAACCGGAATAGAGACAGATTAGTAGCACCACTAGTCTCCACTGCAGGGATACAGGCATACAGCGAGCACAGCAACGGCAGGAAGCATCTCTGACCAGAGTTAGCAAGAGGTGGCGAGTGAGGAAATGGAATTATTCTGTCCGAAATTAGGTGGTTCTTGCTTGTCCATTAGCCAGTGGCGCCCCTCTTCTGCATCAAGCTACCTTGCAGCGACCGATTTGATGAGAAGCCTGTGTGACCACTGGCAAGCTTTTGTCAGCTATGTACTTGCAATGTAGTAGATTAGTAGTGATAGCATTGTGGCTGTACATGGCACCCATCATTGATCATTGTGTGCATTCTCTAGTACGCGACAAACTATGTGCATGTGCCTACATGGTACAGCCGTGGTTGCAACTTTCAACCATCGTTCGCAGGTTCGCTCTCTCTTCAACACTGGGAGTTGCAGCGGAGCAAGAAGAGCTCCATGAGCTCCATGGATGTGAGCTTCGGTGTAAGGCGCATTCGGCATGCGCCAAGATCGAAATGGAAGTGTTTCTTTAGTCTAGAAGTTGTTTCACATGGCCTTCACGGCCGTGATTTTCACAAGCGCAACTAGGCTTTGAGAGCTGAGAGGTGGTTTTCACAAGCCGGAGCAGTCTGGTTCTGCTGAGCTTCAGCCTTCAAGAGATAAACAGTTTTAAGAACTTAAAAGTTGGTTCGACTTTACGGTTTTTTACCGATGTTTGTAACTCATGTATACGCATATGTTGTTAAAGGTTTTGGGGGCAAAGGCGCCATGAAGTAAGTGTCTGGCGTTCTAAACAGATACCTTGCTTTGCTTTCACTGCTGGTACACAACAGCGGGCCGACAGAAAAGCGCTCACCGCTGCTCAGGTGCGGCAAAACCTTCATGTGGCTGAGACTCCTACCTCTTGGAAACCTGGATGCTGCTTGTGCGAAAGTGATCCGTACCCCCCTGTTCTGTACCGAAGCAAAAGGTGTCATTTCCCCATCGATATTCTTTGCATCGCACGGAGAGAATGCAGTGCTCACGGTTTGCTTGGGCATTTCGGTGGCTGATGCCTGGAGCAACAGAAAGTACATGCATGCAGCAGTATCTCTCTTTATCTGGTACTGTAGCAGTGTAGAATTGCATACTGTCAGTGTGGCGATTGTAGGGATGCAAATGGTGGCCCTAGGGCAGTGTGGCTGGCAGTTTCGGAGCCTAGAAAATGGCGGTTTATATAGCGGGGAACCGTCGAACCGGTAGAGGCGTTTTATAAAAACGATGGGGGTTTTAGAATGAACCAATTTTAATTTTAATTTGAATCCAAATTTAAAATGAAAAAGACAAAACAAATCTAAAAAATATGAAATATTTAAAATTTTAAAGCTTAAGCAAAATTTGAAATTAATACTTATTTCGTTCTGCTTTGGTTGGTTTCTCTCGTGTATAAAAAAAAAATCACGGTAAACAATAATCTAAAAAAGTGAAAATTTGCCGGGGGTTGAAAAAGTTTAAAAAAATGCTCAAAATTGGTTTGAGAAATTATGAGAAAAACCACTTGAACCCTTGCAAAAATGGTTGCAAAGTATCACAATGTTTGGCTCGCATACAAATAATAGGTCTAGTGGTAGCTTTTAATTTTAATATACTATATTTATAAAACAGAATAAAATAGAGTCACCATATTAATTCCAAAATACAAAAGTTTCCACGATAATAATAAATACTAGAAATGTCATATTAATTCAAAAAGATAGACAAAAATACTAGAAATTTCATATTAATTTTAAAAAAAGATGATTGTAGTATGATGAATTAAAACAATCTAAATTAAACAAGATTAGATAATAAATATATTAGAGCACCCTAATCAATACGCCAACTGCAGCAACGCTATATAAAGAAGCAACCGATCGACCCGACCATGCACCTACGGGACGTTGTTTTTCACCGTCGTGTTCAGGCCCGTTGATGGGGCTGTGCGAACTATGATGTTGTACAGGGCTCCCATTTGAGATGGGCCCCCAATTTTCAAAAGCCTCGTATGCTTCCTACGGGCTACGGTGCTACACGACTGCATCCTTGCGCCTTGCGGTGCTGGGTTGGCCTGCTGCGGTCATGTGCCTTAGCGGTGAGACGAGATCTGTCCCAGCAACCCACGGCCCAGGCGGCCAGCCCACGAGGACAGGCACGAGGTTACGTCTATACGAGGGAACCAAGAAAAGAAACCGAACCGCGCATCTGCTATTGCATCTACGGAAAGGAGCTTTTCTAAAACTCTAAGTTGTTGAAATCCTACTTGTGTTCTACTGTGACACAAGAAAGACTTAATGGGTTGGCGACAATAGCACTTGAAAATTTTGTCTTCGAGAAGATTAATTATGAAGATATAATTGAAGATTTCATTTCAAGAAATAATAGATGGATGATGCTTTTCGGTAGAACATGAGATCGGTCTTTTAGCATTAATATTGATGTATTTCTAAATATTGTACGAAATAACGCATATTGAAGTTATATAATTGAGTGAAAGTATGCCTTAGTTATATTAGAAATATGTTTTGTTTTAAAAAATTTAGTGCCTTATTATGCATTTCGCTAGTTTCCTAGATTCCTGGAGACGGCCCTGGTCGTGTTCCTCGCTGATATCTTCCAGATTTGACGTACTCCACGTCTCCACCATATCCATCATCGTGCTAAATCTGCGTTTAACGATTATTTGTGCCGGTGGCCCGACCTGTCGAAGCCACCAAGGCAGGAGACTCAAACAAAGCAGGAGCCTCTCCACCCTGCAGGTGCGGGCGTGCGGCCGCCTGCAGAAGAGAACATTAATGACGGATGTATGCATGCATCGGAAAAATTATAAGATGCTCATCTTTGCATGCATATTAATAAAAGGGAAAATTCAATATATGCCATTATAGAGTGGCCGGATCTGAAATATGCCATTACTTAACTGGAAACCTGCTACATGCCATTACAAAGTGTCCTTTCTTCAAAATATGCCATTATGGAGTTTTTAACCCCTAATATTACCCTAATCCTTCTCCTTCCTCCCTAATCCTTCTTCTTCCTCTCCAATCTTTCTTCCCGCTGTCACTCTCTTTCCTCGTGTTCCTCCCCGCCGCCCCACCTCGGGTTCCTCCTGCCGCCCCTTCTCCCCGGCGCCGGGGAGAAGGGGCGGCAGACGCGCCGAGGAAAAGGAGAGGGAGAGAGGGAAGGATTAAGGAGGAAGGAGAAAGATTTGGGCAAGATTAGGGGCTAAAAACGCCAATAATGGCATATTTTGGAGAAATGACACTTTGTAATGGCATGTAGCAGGTTTCCGGTTAAGTAATGGCATATATCAAATTTTCCCATTATAAAAATGCTTGCAGATTTGGATTATTGGACTATGGTAGAGAGGTGGATTACTACAAGGGGTAAGGTTTCTTTTCGAGAAAATGGGATAGATTTAGTTGTCATAATTCGTACAAGGATTTGATTGCCATGTTGTCTATTATGTGGCCCAATCTTGGTTGCTAATTTGCTGTACCATCCCATATATAGTCAGATCAGGATATCAAACATAGCAAATAAATGATATAGATGCCAAGCGATTCAAAAATGTAAACGGACCAGGAAAATAAATAACTAATAAAAAAAAATTACACCATATATTGCTGTGATCTCAGGTTATAACAGATTAGATTAAAAAAAATTTCACATAAAGGACTTGCTAGACGTCGAAAGTTCGATGGGACGCGACTCTATCAGACGCATGCGTGGTCCAGGCCCAAAAGAGGCGCACAATCGCAAATGCCTTATGTGATGATAGCATCAGCCTGCATGGCCCGTTGGCCCATTGCATGCATGCGCACAAAAAAAACAAATATTATTTCCATATGTACAACCCAATCCAATGTTTCAACGGAAGGAGTCAGATGTTTTTAGTCCACAGAACCAAACGTTTCAGCAGAGAAAACAGAAATATTTCAATATTTAATAACTGATGTTTCAGTGGACAGAACCATATGTTGTAACAGACAAATTCAGATGTTTTGATAGGCGAAATCAAAATATTGCAATAGCCAAACCCAAATATTTCAATGCGTGGAACCCCATGTTTCCAGGCATCTACGCTGATCAGAGGCAATCGGTGGGACCATGGCTGGTTGTACGCTGAGCGGATCCACTGAAAGCTACACAAATATCAGAGCAGACAGACAGCAGTCTCCATCAGCGTCAACGTAAGGTATAAAACATTCGATGGAACCAAGAACATCTCGACCCAATTAATTCTAAAAAATAACACCTATGGAACCATGATCAAACAAGGAGGGGCCATGTCAAAAAAAAAAACCCGAAGTATTGTGGCATGCACTATATGTCCTGCTAAAGCCTTGCAAGAAATATTTTGCGTGTGAAAAATCACAAAATCCACAGAAGGCGTACAGGTTTATTTCATTCGTTATTATAGTATATCAAATGAAACGAATATAACTTCCATTTAAGAATCGCAAAATACTGTATTAATAATATAACTTTAAAGCTCTACAGATGATTCAGGCAAAAAATAACATAGCTACAAAAGGTAAAGGGTAAATGTAATGTAGCTACTTCACGGAATTTGCATCCATATTGGAATGCTTTGCTCATCACATGACGCAGCAATTTGGTGCTGATTCAAGCATCTCGGGGGACCTGCAATATACAATGGATAACCTATTACTCGATGTAACAGATGTATGCATCGTACATCTTATGGTAGTATACTCTGATGTGATGACATAAGATAAGCAATGCAAGTTTCAAAAACAATGCAATAAAAAATAAAAACTCTAGGAAAACAACACAGATGTGCAATAATGGAATTTGGTATCGCAAGTGGAAATTGTGTTCAACTGCAATTATAAAAATTTGTAATTTGTGAACCATAAATCAACTGACCACCAAGTCAACTTTTCATGTGCTACGGATATTGTACCAAATTCAAACACCGTATGTTTTTAACAACAACAAAATTATAATGTAAACCCTTTTTTTGATGTGGTGTAACCAACATATCAGTAAAACAATTGGCAGTCAAAAGTTTACAAAGTATTACCAAGGTTCACTAGACCACATATTTTGAGACGATTAACTCACAAAATAGGATAAAGTTTGGTTTGCAGGAATGTGCAGAAAATAAAGCTACCACAATACGCTTTAAAAATGGAAACAGATGTGAAACTCACAGTTGGCCCAACTTGCTCAGATCCAGATCTGGAACAATATCTTGAACAAGGTCGCTGGGGGGCTGACCACATTCTTGCATATTTTGCATGATCTCAAAAATCATAGACAAGTTTTCAGGCTCATTTTCGTAGACCTCATTAAGCTTCATCATGAGCTCAAGCTGGTGACTGTAACGCTCATATTCTTCTTTGCTTATCTTATCTTTGTTGTCCTCAAGCCATTTTGGGTATTTTTCTACAATATCCTTCATGGGTTCATGAAGAATCTCCTTGGATAATAGCTGTTGCATCATTGTTTCAACAATAGAGTCCATATCCTGGGAAAGATAATAAAATAAATTAAATCATAATGGTATAAACACAAGAAAAACTAATTTGAATCTAACATAAACCATTATTAACAGACACATTTCATGAAAACACAAAAAGAACATTTCATGTTTCAGTCATATCAAATAGCACTTCTCTTAGTAGAACAACCACAACCATGTACAGTTTCCTCCCTATTGAACTAACAATCTGCAAAAAAAAAAATACCAGTAAGGCTGTTTCAGTTTCACAATTTACTAGGGAATCTTGAGTTCTTGACCAAATGTGCTTTTACATCCAATGACCAGAAAAAAAAAACTAGAATGATGAGTTATTTGGCATGTATACTCCTCTAATGTGTGTTGTTTAAAAATCTTGGTGATTTTCACACATGACAAGTAAGTTGATAATTACATTCATTGCATCATCAAAGACATAGCATAAATGACTGTGGCTAACTAGCAAAACATTTTGATTTGTTAAATTGGGGAGTATGCACTCCAAAGTCCAAATAACGCCCTTCACCCATATGGGTTCAATTGTGTTAGGATTTGTTCCAATGCAAGATCACGAACAACATTAGGAAACACGATGTTTGATAACGCAGCTTGGCTTTCACCTACATCTGCAGGGCTCTGACTATGGGCGCTCCTTTCCAAACCATAATACCGCAGCACACCGGCGGACTAGGTCACGACCACATGCCGGCCGCTGACCTCCTCTTGCCTATGCTACTATTATGAAGTCGTTTACCTAGTTACACCAGAGTTGCCTCCCTTTATATAGTGGAGGCCTGGCTAGAGTCCGACTCTAACTCTAAACCAACCCTGTCTATTACAACACGAAGTCCATGTAACCTACTTGTACACATATTTGACACGAAACCTAACAAATTGCCTGCTTCCTTATAAATCAGTACAGCTAACAGATCACCGGTGTTCATAATAAAATTCCCTTCCTTTGCCACAGGTAATCACATTAGCTATCTCAAGCAAATAATCTTTCCAAAATTTCCATCCTTCAAAATGCATCCGTTGGATTTAAGGATGAGACACTTTTTTCACCAGCAAAATTTGATCAGCCTGGGCTCTCACATTTGTATCTCTCACCATTCTAGTTAACTGACAGGCTAAAGCAATCATACCTGCGCGCCAGCGAAATCCTCGAACTGCTTCACAAACTCCTCCATCATCGCCTCGTCGTCCAGCTCACCTACGCCACCGGTAGCCGTCTCAAGCCCCCGCACCGCCTCCCGCGTCTCGCGCGTCAGCTTCTCAAGAGCCTCCGACGCATATGCCCCACTCCGTGGCGCCGGAGAGGGCTGCTTCGCCGCGCGCCGCCTGGGCGCCCTGGGGTCAGGCAGGCCCATCCCCAGCCCCTTGACCGGCTTCGCGTCTCCCGACGCCGACGCCGAAGCCTCGCCGCTGCTGCGGAGGGAGACAGCGCCACAGATTTAGTTAGAATTCCGGCGGAAAAAATCTCGACTTTGGGGACTCAAGGCGGACCTTTTAGGGGCCGCGGCGAGATCGAGGCTGGTGAAGTCGTCGAGGGCGCTGTCAAGGAGCTGGTCGAGGTCGTCGCCGGCGGCGCCGGCGCCGGAATTGGTGGAGGCCATGGAAGGGTCTCGCCTCGGAAGTCGGAGGCCGCGGCGGCCGCAAGGGGATTGGTGGGGCTGGTCTTCGGCTCTTCGCAGCTAGCGGCAGGCGTGTAGGTAACTACGAACTTACTCGGCCGCAGTTTTTTTTTTTTCAAGGATACACGGCCGGCCGTTCTGGGCTCGATAAAAGTAGGGTGATTCGAATACTAACTTGATTTGGATGGGTTAAAAAGAATCCTAATCTTTCTGAAACAATCCTAACTAGGTTAGAATTCATTGTTCAATCCTAACTAGATTAGAATTCATTGTCATGGTTTTTAACAGAAATTATGTGCGTCAGACATCTTAGACGTCCGAACACGAGCGCCCTAAAAAAGCCAACACGTAACCACTACGCTTTTCTTTTCATCGGCTATTGTTTTGCTTTTTATTATTTTCTTGCTTTTCAGTACCACCGAGCAATGCTTTTGACGCAGGGAAGGGTGTTGTTGGAGTCGCTTGAATCACGGTCAGCAGTGACGCCCCTCCCTTATTAGATGCTTAGATGTCTCCAATGTGGTCTGATAAAATAAGAGGTTTGCGGTATTATTTGGCCTCCAATGAGGTCCCCCAGATGACCTATTGTCCATCCGAAGAGGAGAGAACCTGTAAGTATGAGAAACCTCTCTCTTCCCTCAATCCGTCCATATAGTCGAAGAAGGCGGTGGTTTGATGTTGAGGAAGGCGGCAACGAGAGGCGGCTCCCGCAGGCAAGGAAGACGGTGGTGTGGACGAGGAAGGCCGCGGCGAGAGAGAGAGAGGAGGGAGGCTATAATACCACAAATAAAAAAAAGAGCAGTTGGGCCAAAGCCCATGTCACAACCGACCTTGCCATGTGGAGATAAGGCAAGGGGAGGGGTTGGCTCCCCAGCCAACTCTCTCACACCTCTCTCTATATGCCTCTACTCCCTGCTCTCTCTCCCATCGCCCTGACCTTGCCGTCGCCGGCCGTCACCGCTGCTTCCCGCCACCGTCTCCCGGCGCCACCTTGCTGCTGTAGCTGCCGCTCACCCCCCTTGCCCGTGCTTTGCCCTGCTTTGCCCCAATGGGGAGGATGTGGGGAGCAGGTAGAGGAGGAAGAAAGGAAGCCGACCTACAAGAGAAGGGGAGAGGAGGAGGAGAAAGGGCTAGGGTTTCACCCAAACCCTAGTGAAATGTTGGAAAATTGAGGTGAATATCTCTGCATCCTGCCCTTGTATGTGTTATTTAGGATGGGAGTTAGGAAGAGATGCAAACCCTAGACATGAAACTTCGAGGTTAGATGGTGGTATGAGTGTGCAGCGACTTGGTCAGCGAAATCGAGATATTTTGGCCAGGAATTAGGGCTCGGCCATATTAAGGAAAACGTAGCCTATCTTTCTAGCTTTCCAATGAGCCCAAGAACGCGTAATTCGGCCTAGCGGTTTAGGAGTTATGGCCTTCGGAGCGCTGCTGTCCTAGGTAGGCTGTTACAAGGTTCTCATTAAGGTGATTGGCATATTTGTTCAGCTAGTGTGATAGAGTTGAAAGGGTATGGGCTATATGAAATACTGAATATGTATATTGCTTAATAAGTGTATTAAATTGGTTGATTGCCATGCTTGAATGTGTAGGTGACGCTTTGGGGATGGCATCGACGTTTCGTCTGTCCACCCTGCTCGGTAACTAAGGCAAGTACATGATGTGATGACTGTGATAATGTGTGCTTGAATGATGGTAAGTGATATTTATGCCTGATTTAAATATTGATAGTAATGTGACTGAATGGTTGCGAAGATGGTGATGATCGGTTGATGCTAATTGTGCTTTGCTTTTTATTAATGATGATATTATAGTGCTGAATGAATGGATAACAAAGATGGATTAGTGAATATATGAATGGATGGGATAGAAGTGATCGAAAGTTGATGAGAAATGATGGTTACCCCATTTATGTTGTATACATTCATGAAAGCATGCATACGAACCAGGATGGTGAGAAAGTCATATAGCTAGCTAGTCCGGTGAGTCACAGGCCCGGTCTATGAATAGGCTATATGACTAATCTGGTGTGCTCTTGATAATACCTACAGAGGTAGGCACCCCCACGGGATGGCAGGGAAGTCTCACTACGGTGAGCACCTCCATGGGATGGAGTTAGAGCGATACATCGACGGGTGTACGCTTAGATACCGGTGCGCGCAATGTCAAAGATCATAATGCATTGTATGGCATGGCATTGCACTAAATGTGTTGATAGAGTGGAGCGGTGATTGATCACAGTGTCAAAGATTGTAATGCATAGCATAGCATTGCATTGCACTGAACTTGTGTTGATGGAGTGAAGCAGTGATTGATGATTACGTTGTTGATGCTTGTGTTTATGCTTAAACTCTCTATTATGTACTTTACTGAGTCTTGGACTCACTCTTACTCTTTTTGTGTTTTTAGGTGATGGTTGAAGCAGCACCCGCGGGAAAGGACGTAGTTCACTCTTTTGCTCATCACTCGAGCCAGCCAACATAATACCTAAGTAACGTAATGAGCCGCCTTAGAGCTTGTATGTCAGTATGTTAGTGTGTAATAACCTTGCCCTTTAAAGTTTGCTTGAGTTGGATGGCTAATATTTTGTGAGAAGCATTGGTTATAACCTGTTAGTGGTGGTTGTAGTTTATGCCAAGTGTTGGCTTTGGTCCGTTAACTGTTGGACGTATATTGTTATTTGTTATGCTTCTGCTATGAATTTCCCTGCTTGGATGTCCCAATTTTAGGGGAAATTCTGCCAAAAATGTTAACTAAGAGGAGTTTGGTAGCATCTTGGGCCTCAGGGGAGGTTGGGGTGTTATAGAGGCGTCAACTGATGAGGGCACGGGAAGAGTGGGAGGACAGACATGGGGAGAACGGAATTGAGGAGGAAATACAAGGCGATTGGAAAATGGGTTTAAAAAGGCGGATTAAGTTGTACGAGATAAGATTTAAGGGATGATGTTGGAGATGGGAGAAATATAGGAAAGGAAATGGTACAATTAATAAAAAAGAATGTCACTGAGATCAGAAATTCGAGTGTTCGGTGACGTACGAGTCAATATGATAGAATTTAATGCCATTTGGTACGATGCGTGCAAAATAAATGTCATTGAGGTCAAATTTCTCAAAATATGAGGCAGATTTGGATGGAGAAGGGAGAAGGGGCGCACTATCGCCGGATGCTAGGGGAAGCGCAAAGTAGGCGGCGC
>SPJY01017326.1:434150-518093 GCA_005191435.1 Raddia distichophylla
ATACGAAGGGGGCTGATGCGTGGGCGCTAGGGCCAAAAGGGCAACTGGTGGTGGAGCTGTGACCGGAGGGGGAGGAGGTGGCGGCAGTGGCCCGAGTGTAGGGAGAGCGGGGAGGGTGCGTGCTTTGGGCATACCGAGGATTTAGGGGGGAAAAAAATCAAATTTCTATCTATCTATTCTATTATATATCTTCTACTATCTATATAAAACAGAGTTAAACGAAGCCACTGCATTAATTCTAAAATCCAAGAAATTCCTACGTTAATAAAAAAATAGTAGAAATTCTCACGTTAATCACACAAAAAAGAAAAATCTACATCGTTAAATATGGATATTATTATGTAAATCTAGCAGTCAATAATAACATCTATAACAAACTACTGAAGCTGATCTATATATTAGAGATAAACTCTAAATCTAATCTGATATATTATCTAGAGAAAATTGCACTGTAGCTCCCGGAACTTGTAACAAGTTGCACGAAATCCTCTAAACTTTGAAATTGAATTCTCAGCTCCCGGAACTTGTCTCCGTTTGCACGGTTAGTCCTGGGCCGTTAGGGTCCGTTAAAAATTCCGTTAAACGGTGACGTGGCGCCCACGTGGCCGTTAAGTGCTGACGTGGCCCAAAAAATCCGGAAAAAAACCTCATAAAATCTATAAAAAATCATAAAAAACAATTAAAAAAATTCATAAAAAATCCAAAAAAATCATAAAAACGCAGATAATTCATAATATGTTTTTAAAAAAATATAGGAAAATTTAGAAAACCATTTAAAAATCCAAAAAATCAAGAAAATCATTAAAAAAATCCAAAAAAAATCATTAAAAAACAAAAAAAATCATTTCAAAATTCACAAAAAATAGAAAAACTGAAAGAAGTTCATAAAAAAACCAGAACTTCACTTAACTTTTTTGTGAATTTTTTCAGTTTTCCTAGATTTTTGTGAATTTTTAATTGATTTTTTATGATTTATTTTTTTATAGATTTTTTTTGAATGTTTTAATGAATTTTGTGAATTATTTTCGTTTGTTCTAAATTTTTCTAGATTTTTAAATGATTTTTTTGGATTTGTATGAATTTTCTACATTTTTATGATTTTTGTGGATTATTTTCAGGTTTTCTAAATTTTGTATCTTTTTAAATTATTTTTTATGAAGTTTGTGGATTTTGTTTCAGGTGTTGTAAATTTTTTCTGTTTTTAAATTATTTTTTAATGAATTTTCTGGATTTTTTATGAATTGTTTTAATTGTTTTTTGTTTTTTATGATTTTTTTATAGATTTTTGAGGTTTTTTTATTTTTTTTCGGATTTTTTGGTGCCACGTCAGCGCTTAACGGCCACGTGGGCGTCACGTCACCGTTTAACGGAATTTTTAACGAACCCTAACGGTCCAGTACTAACCGTGCAAACGGAGACAAGTTCCGGGAGCTGAGAATTCAATTTCAAAGTTTAGGGGATTTCGTGCAACTTGTTACAAGTTCCGGGAGCTACAGTGTAATTTTCTCTATTATCTATATCTTAACAGAAACTAGCCGCGCAATCGCACAGGTCACCTTGCTCGTTATATTATTAAAGTAGAGGAAAACGGAGCAACTACGTTAGTCCACATCACCAAGATTATTACAGTCGTTCGATCGACGATGGGACTAAATTATAACGGCCTAGATCAATCAAAAAAAATTTCACATAAATCAAGAAAAAAAATAAAAGATCTATGCCACTGATTTTTATAAGGCCGGATTATAATGGCTTAGATTAAAAGAAAAATATTAGAAATTCGAATTAAATACTAAACATGATATAATATGATTATTTTAGCCGTTCGATCAACTGTGTGACCAAATTATAACAGCCTAATTAATCAAATAAATTCTCATATAAATCAAGAAAAATAAAAGATCTATGCTGCTTCGATTAAAAGAAAATATTAGAAATTCAGATAAAAAACTAAAGCTGATATAATATATTATAGATAAACTCTAAATCCGTTCTAATATATTAGAAATAGATTATGAGTTAGAGATAAACTCTATATACCAAAACAAATCTAGCCGCGCAAAAGCGTGGGCAACCTCGCTCGTTATATTATTAAAGTATAGGAAAATGGAGCCAACACGTTAGTCCACATCACCCAGATTATTTCAGCCGTTTGATCAACTGTGGGGCCAAATTATAACGGCCTTGATCAAAGAAATTCTCACATAAATTAAGGAAAAAAATAAATAGAAGATATATGCCGCTGATTTTTGTGGGGCTGGATTATAACGGTTTAAATAAAAAAATATTAGAAATTCAGATTAAATAATAAAGATGATATAATATTATTATTTTAGACATTCGATCAACGGTGGGACCAAATTATAGTGGCCTACATCACCTAGATTATTTTAGCCATTCGATCAACGGTGGGACCAAATTATAATGTCCTAGATCAATCAAAGAAATTCTCACATAAATAAAGAAAAAAATAAAAGATATATGCCGTTGATTTTTGTGGTGCCGGATTTATAACGACTTAGATTAAAAGAAAAATATTAGAAATTTGGATTAAACACTAAAGATGATATTATATGATTATTTTTGCTGTTCGATCAACGGTGGAACCAAATTATAGCGGCCTAGATTAATCAAAGAAATTCTCATAAAAATCAATAAAAAATAAAAGATCTATGCGGCTTAGATTAAAAAAATATTAGAAATTCAGATTTAATACTAAAGTTGATATAGTATATTAGAGATAAACTCTAAATCCGATCTGATATATTACAAATAAATTATGAATTAGAGATAAACTCTATATGCCAAAACAAATCTAGCCGTACAAACACGCAAGCCACCTCGCTCGTTCAATTTTTTTTATGGGCATAAAAAGTAACAAGAGGGCCATCTTGCTTACAAATTACACTGGCAAGAGACCTAAACAATCACTGCTCATTTCTTATCAGCGGCAAAGAACATGAGAGATACAAGAACATTAATCAATATGAATGAATAGGAACCACATCTTTCGGCCTAGCTACAGCTTCCAACACTGCAAAATCGTCGCCTCAAAACTACAGTTATTTTGCTTTTTTATGTTGAGTGCTTCTTCCATCTAACCAAGGAGTTGAGGAACTTCATCACCTGCATGGGAAGCAGACGATGAGACGATTAGGAATCAACAGGCTGAATGGAATGAACAAAATGGAGACGATTTCGTGAGCTTTACTTCAGATGGGTCTCTCAGTGAGTAGGACGCTTCGGTCTCCCTGGGCACCGGCGAAACTAGAATTCCGTATCCGCAGTTTCGCTTCCGAAGTACCTGATTAAATCAATGGGGAGAAAACTATGAGCTTAACACTGTTTTCTAATGTGTGGCTGAGATGTACAACCGCCTTGCGAAAATATGCGAACCTTGAAAGCATCTTCATCGGTTCGATCGTCTCCGATGTAGATAGGGATCACATTTTGAGGGTCATTTAACCCGAGTGACTGAAGCAGAAACTCCATGGCCTTTCCCTTGTCCCAGTCGATCACCGGACGAATCTCTAAAACCTGCAGAGATAATTGCAAAAGTTAAAAAAAATAGCATAGGGTTGGCACGAAATATATCAGAAAATGGCAAAATTCGATAGTCTAGTCTAGCTAAATAGGAGATTCTTAAGCGTCTTTACCATTCGCCCATTGGTTAATTTGAGACGAGGAAAGGACTCCAGGACTTCGTTTACAAGCTGTGCAACCAACGGCAAGTCCTGAAAGCAAGAAGGCAAAGCTATCCGATGAATTTCCAGGTAGTTGGAAGCAAAAAAGATGACTCAGAGCAGTAAGTACTTTAGATACAAACTTATTTTTACCTTGTCATCTACGTTGCGGTAGTGTACAGAGGCACAGAACTTGTTGTTCTCAACCAGTGCGCCTTTAATTCCGCTTGTGACTTCTAAGAGGGCCTTGGAAACCTGTTGCAAAAAAAATGTAGGTTAATAACTTAGTACTACTACAGAGCATACTACCTTTTACTCACACAGCAAGACCAATTACTCACACATGAATCAAACAAGAGGATGATAGTATTACTGTTTAACATCATGATGAAATAAGAAACGCACCTCATCAATCATAGGCAGAAACTCACGTGCTGGTTGGAAGATATTGGCTTCGTTGCACTATAATCAAGCAGAGTAAGGAACCGTGAGTTTTGCACATAACACATATTGTATAACTGCATAAAGTAAAAGACAGATAAATCATCGTTTGTGAAACAATGAATATGCAAGAAATCCTCACCTTTTCAGCGTTGTGGCCATAATTTTCTGAAGATGTCATTATGTCCATGCCATGACTTCCGGCGTAAAAGAGTTCCTTCAGTTTTACAAACTCAAACACCTGCATAGAAATGAAAAAAGTAAAAATATCAGTTCTTCTCTAAAAATTGTATGTTAGATTAGGCATATACTTGCAATATCACCATTTCCAATATCTATGGCCCCTCACAGAGCGACGTCGCAAAGGAATCCTTCCTGCAAGAACTGCATTCAATCTCGAACCATTTCTCCATCCCCCTGCTTCTCATGGGCGATTTCAACCTGATCTACAAAGCTTCCGACAAAAGCAATTCCAACTTAAATCGGAGACTGCTCAACCTTTTCCGTGCCACGATTGACGACGGCAACCTGCGTGAAATACATCTCTCCGGCAAGAGGTTCACTTGGTCCAACGAGCAAGCTTTGCCTACCATGGTCAAGCTAGATCATTTCTTCTGCACGACAAGACATGTTATCCTGACCTACCACAGGTGACATGACTGCTTTCTCGGGATCATCCACGATCGGCGACAACGTACCATCATAGTCCAAAAACACAGGAATCTTCTTCCCTTGTGCACTGGCTAGGATTTCCTTGAAGGAAGTCAAAGCTGAAGGGCATTTTGCCTGGCACATAAGGCACACACATTTGTCAGTTTTGTTCAGGAATTTGGCTTCCTTCTTTGGCCACCGAGAAGAGTGTCGTCTCACTCACCATCCATGCAGTGTAAGCAGGATCTTTGCCTGGCGAATTGTCCTGGTCGAATGCTACATTGTGATTCCTGCGCGGTGACGAGGATTTCATTGCATCGAGAAGCCCACTCACAAGGACTTCCTCGATCTTGCGTCTACTGACGTTTACACTCGTGCCAGGACTGGAGTAACCTCCGGGCATGACTGAAAATGGAATCAGATTCGAAGACAAGCCTCCTAACAATGGCTGGCTTATTGCCACCGGATCAGTGATGACAGGTGAGCTATTGCTCAAGTCCATCGGGTCGAATGAGAAAAAAAAGAACTGTGGTCGAGTGAGTTCAGATGTTTGTTCTTTGAGTTGATTTCAGCCTACTGTCTTGTCGATGAAAAACCACTTCTTCAGTGTTTTCTTGTCACTGCAGGTGTGGAGGCAGTTCATCAACAGCAAAATACCTGAGAACTGGCCAGAGAACGCAGGGTAGTATTATTAGAAAAAAAATGCATTTCTTCCGTGAGAATATTTAAGGTAATTTGGAATGATTCTGTACCTTCTCATGTTCAGAACGAGGACACATCTATATCAGAGAAGTTGACTGCTTCATAGGAAAAGCCATACACTTCAAGGTTCAGAAAGTTTCACTGCACAAATCAGAAGATATCTTTTCAGCTACACAGAAGTCTTACCATGACATCAACAAACACACATAGATCAAGTGCCAGACCGTAAATCTGGCCTTACCATTCATGATCAAAGAAATGAAAAAAAAATCCAGAGATGGAAAGAAAGAAGACTAAATCTAAAACTGCTCATAGCTAGGTTTAGCCTTTTACTGTGGATAACAGTGAAACGTCAAGTATGAAAGGAAAAAAGTGACATATGTGCCAAAATCAAACCCGTGATCACTAGCATAGTTAGGCACAATGTATCAACATCTCTAGAATGATATGCTGGCCTAATCACTGAGGTCATGCATTAATGTCTTAGTGAGTGTTTTGTGCACTTAGAAATGGTAGGTAAACGTAACACCTCTATATTCAGTGTGTGCACCTTAACTTGCCACAGGTACCAAACTTAAAAGAGCAACTGTATCGCTATAAGTAGTGACGGAAGCATAAGATCATCAGCTTATATATTCTAATAAGCTATGATGGAAGCATAAGAACGGTCAGGTTTCATCATGTTCTTGTTTTGAAAGGGTCAGGTCAAATTTAGACTTGGGAATAGCCTTGGCCCTTGGTAGTCGAAAAGTCCAGAAGCAGATGGTCAGAACAGGCTCTAGCTAATGGATCTTCAAGAGCTGTTCTAATCCCCTAGCGAATAATATCTCAAAAACAATTTTCTGAAATGGATGCAGTGTTGTGGCATTTCTCACTTCCTTTGCGGTCCTACATGAGCACCATCCATTCAGTCAGTTCATTTCCACTTACGCATGGAAATATCTCATCTTAGTGCAGAGCGATGCACCAAAAAGTTCAGTTTTGACACCTTTTATGCCTATATTTCGCATGTGCAAAAAGACTTGGAAGAACTCCGAAGAAATTCGGAGAACAAACATTGGGTCAACCGAGCATTGCTTGCAAAAGGAAGTAACCAAGAAAAACGAAAGGAAGGTAATGAGGAGAAGAAGGTGCACACCTTAATTAATGAAAGACTTGAACTCAACAGGAGGTGAGTACAATAGCCGGAGGAGAGAGAGGAGAGGAGGAGGATGTGGAGTTGATGGCAAGGGTTTATATAGAGGCGGGAGGAGGAAAAAATGTGGGAAGAAATCTTGAAGAATTCATGGCGCCTACTTGTCTTTGTTATGGGATATTTGCTACGCGTTCTCGATGGAGTCCACCTGACTATGCGTCCAAATACCTTCATTGTCCAAGAGGCATAAGACTGTAATATAATAGGATGATAATGTATTTCAATTTTTTAGAGGAATGTATATATTTTAAAAAATCTAACCATTCACTGAAAAGGGATATATAATGATGGTTTTGAAGTATATTTCTCTATATTTTCATCTGCTTTCTACATGGTTAATGTGTCGTTTGCTTCTAAATGTGTGGTGCAAAAAGTTAAAAACGGTCTATTTCTTAGTTTCTTCAATTAGATTAATGATAAGAACAATATTTTATGCAATAATTGTCTATGTGTTCTTCACATATTCATTTCAGTTAAGAAATTAAGGCAACTAACCATGTATCCTAGTAACTAAACCATATAAAAACAAGTATAAGATACAACAATAATATACAGGCCCTTAAAAAAATGACTTATTTAGTATAGATGGTTCATGAAACAACGACAATGATAATAGTATCAATGATAGAACTAATATACATAAGTGTTTTTCAAAATTTATTCTTAACGCTTGTGACGTGTTTAATAATTATTTTGTGGTTTGTGCTTAAATAATTAGCTTGTGTTCTTGTGGCAGGCTCTACAATAATGGCAATAATCTTGAGAGACACACTTTTTATGCGAGGGTGAATCTGCATAAAGGCATCTCCAACGGTGTCATGTTAGCTGGTTATAAGGAGTCCACCTCATCTTTTTGACTGTGGAGGAGAGATAAAAGTTGGCTGTTAACTAATAGCCCGTCTATAGAGGATTACAAAGTGCATTGCATCTATTACACATGGATCCATATTAAATTTAATAGCCAATGCTATAGCTAATCCATTGAAGATGTTGTCTACAAGCTATCTATAGATAACATGGAGCTTTCTTATAGCCAATAGTTTTTTTAAAAAAATTATAGCCAATAGTTGACTATACCATTGGAAATGCCCTAAGTAGCAAACTTTAACGTGGAGTAGTTTATTTTAGAGACTGAATTCTCTAAACCTGTGGTGTACTGTCGCGCGTGCACCCAGCATTTCCACGAACTGGTCGCTAGCAACCACCCACCGGGCCGACGCGTAGCCCACTGCCTACCCGTAGGCCGGGCCCACCATCCCCGCGGCGCCACTGGCCGCGGGACCCACCCTGATCCACGTCACGGTCGCCGCAGCCGCGTCCTTCTCAGCGTGGAGCTGGAGTCGCATCAGCGTCGACGCGTCGGGCCCCCCACGCGCGGCAGCGGAGGTGGTCCTCCCTCCCGCCGCCGCAAGGAAACAACCCCCTCGCCGCCGACCCCGGGCCGTCCACGGTTCCTGACCGCGACGGCGACCTACTCGCCTCCGATGAGCGTCCGTCGCCGAGCTCCCCGTCGCCGTCGCCGTCGCCGTCGTGGTCGCCGCGAAAAGCGCGCGTAGGCGCAGGGCGGAGTGGGGTAGTAGTAGTAGCCGGCCATCGATCGGCGTAAAAATGCAAGCTTTTCTCTCTCTCTCTCTCTCTCTCTAGCTGTCTGCACGTGCTCCACTCCAAACTGGTCTGCAACTTGTAAATGACCTGATGTTTACGGATGCTGGCAGAGGGGCGACTGTGGCGTGCTGCTGCTGTCGATCAAGCACTGACGAATTCGACGCGAACGAGACGGCTTCAAACCGCGGGTTAAACTGCTAAACTTGTGTGCGTGCGTGCATGCAATGCCATGCGGGCTTGGCTCCCTGGGCGAGAAGAGCCGCGGCGAGAGCGAGCTCGACTGCTTGAGCTTCGTCTCTTTTTTTCGTTCTTCACGGACGTTACGTCGATTTGCCATGTCTGGTGCCCCGCAACCAAGCGAAGGCGATGAGATGAACAGATGCCGATGACAATCTTGCGCGAAAATAAACTAGGCCTGTGAACAGCATAAACCAACGGGGATGACGTACGTTCCCTCGAATAAAATTGTGGCCCTCTTTAACACAGAAAAGAAGAGCATCGTATGGCCCGTAGCCTCGCTGTGAAGGGAGCCGAATTTAAGTAACGGCAACGGAATTTGCTAGAAATCACTCCGAAGCCACCGTGTAGTTGTTTTCAGCTCAAATGCCAGATTGAGTTTCAGCAAGTGGTTTTGAAAAGTCAGGATGTTCAAGAACCTTTGGTTCTTTTCGTCAATTTGAACTGTTCAAACTTTGGTTCTTTTCGTCTGGTGTCTTACAATACATATGAATGATATGACTCATATAGTTGTAACTTTTTGTACCAGATCAAAAAGTTTTATGTTGTTTTGAGTCGATTTGAACAGTCGAACAGCTGAACAGCTGAAATGACTGAATTTTGATAACTTGAAGGAGATAGTTTTAAGATTCAGATCCATTTCATTTGATTTACTTTTTAAAGCGTTAAGATTTACCTTCAAGACAACAAAAAAAATTGGCTAAAATAAACTATAACATATCCTTTCAAAAAGTAGATTAGCCATTAAACTGTTAAGCTGAAAACGACGTAACCTTCAAAACGTCTAGCTCAGGAAAACAACGGAAAGGAGATTGTCGGTCGCGATTCAATCACTACAGGGCTGGCCACACATTGTTGTTCCTCAGAAGGGCCGCCTTAAAGGTTTTGATAGTATTCCGGCTGAAGCAGACCATTTCTACTGTCGAGAAACTCATGCCCCATAACTGCATGCACGATAGAATACGGTACGGCACGATGGTCGGTGGCTGGCCTACTTCATGCCGATGCTAACACAAGTCCTTATAAACAAACGTGCGACTTCTTTCACGCATCACCTTCTCTTTTCCAGTGCCCAACTAAAGTGATATGGTGTTACGTCAATTTGAAGAGGTGTTCATACTGAAACGTCAGTGCTGGCGACCTGGTGCCTTGGGGAAATTGGAGTCCAAGTCGGATCCACGTACGAGGGCGAGGGCGAGGGCGAGGGCGAGGGCGAGGGCGCAGTTGCCCCCTGGAAATTGCTAGCGTTTTCGAGTCGCCAGCGGCCACCAAACGCCCAGTAGCCAACTAGCCACTGACAAAGGACAGGTGAAGAAGAAGAGCGTGAGAAAATTGAATGTGGAAACAATGTGCGGCCATTGTATCTGTACCCGATTGATCATACCTGATTAGGAGAAGAATATCATACGCTTTTGTCTTCTTGGTTTGGTCTCCTCGCTGCCTCAGCAGCTGCTAACTCATCTCGTGTTTCCCAAAGATGCCTACAATATCAACACCCATATGCCATATGGTTACTGGTCAGACAGTAACTGTAAGTAGTCAGCAGGACCCTGAACTATTCACGCAGCAATCTATAGATGTGCTGATGCTTCAGTTACTTGTGCCATCGATGAACATGACAACTTGTCATCGAACAAGTGGCAAGGAAAAAAAAAATCAGAATCAATACGAGAGCAATATGTACTATGTACTTCTGAAAACTAAGGAGTAACGAAGTAAGACTACTGAGGATCTGATTGGACATGAAAGAATACCTGTAATGGCAAAGTACATAGTTTCGGAGAGGTACATCATAAGTGCATCCCTTGGCTCCACAAGGAATTTGGATAACTACGGAGCTTGGGTGATTAAACAAGTTCAAGCCAGCAAAGGTTGCAGGCCTTATTGTCTTAATTTTCCTTATCATCACTGTGATTAACAAAGCCCACATGTCGTGTAATAAAATACAAAGATATGACACAGGGTTCAGGTATTCCTCTTGTCAACAAAGAAACACGACATGCAGCAACAGCTTCACACTATACCAGCATGAGAGATGAAGGCTTTTACTAAGGAAGCTTATGATTCCAAAATCCAAAGGCTAGGTAGTACAACAAAATGGTCCAACTTGGCAGATGAGAAAAGAACTCAATTTGCAGTTCATCCCTTCTTTTGTTGAACTAACAGTTCATCCTTCCTCGACCCGACCAAAAAGAGCAAAAGATATTATTTTTTATGCACTTCTATATTGCGGGATTACATAAACTTCCAAGATCTTTAGAAGCTTGCAGTAATTAATGTTGCAACTTGGCGTTTTTTTAGCATGATTTAAAGAAAACCCGCAGAAATGTCAGGGCAATAGCCACTAGCCAATAAGGCTGAAAGATACCGTGAATACTGTGCATCAGTGCATCTATGTTAGGCCAAAAGAGGTAAAAGATTGAAGACTACACATAAACATACTAGATAAAATGATCAGCGTAGAAATTTCAAAGTTTACAAGATTCACGTGCTGATCAAGAAAGCCCGATGTTAAAGAAATAAACTCATGTGATTGACTGATGAATGAAAATGAACACCTAGGAATGTCCTATACTCCTATAGATTTATCTGTAAATAAACAAGGAAAAAAACATTTTCTTTCTTGAGGCTAAAGCAGCAGGGAAAACAATGTGGAGCCATCAATGCAACTTCATTGATTTTTCTTGAGGCTAAAGCAGACGAAAAATAATATGCTCTCATTACAATGGTTTCTGCAGGTTCTATTAGACTATTAGTCATCTACAAATGCAACTGCCAGACTGGAAACAATAAAAACTATAGGGGTCATCCCTCCTCAAAAGGACCATTGAACACAATGAATTACAATGCGAACATTTGGATCTTTGAATGCATTGTGAGAGACCATTACCTAACCCAACAGTGCCAGTCTCACATGGAACCATTGAAAAGATACTGTTCTTTAGGACCATAAGTGAATGATGACAACCAAGGGGTAGCTTTTTGCTATTTACTTAGTGCAAGACTATATGTCGTAGGTTGAGCTTTTGATGTATTGGACCACCAGAATACATACTGTTTTAAGGTTCTTCACATAGCTAGGGACTCTGTGCTGCTTTGAACCACACAGGTACTACCTAGTGCGTGGGATCCCAGTTTCTACACGCTGATTCTGGTTCAGTTTGTAAAGAAATAGTTATGGAGGCTACTGCGGATAAATTATTTGCACCTAATTGCAAGAATACAAACTTTTTAAAAAAAGAATAATGATCAGGAAGCATTGAAGAATCTATGAGTACGCATCTAAGGTACATCCCAGAAATACCACCATCTGTTGATTTTACAAACATAAGCCTCTTTGTTGCAGAAATGAAAGGCTTTCTAGTTGGTAGTTTGCTACTAAAGATAGTTCTTTCCAGGGAAGGCAACTGTCCGTGGAACTATTCACACAGATAAAGTAGCGCTGAGTACAATTTGTCCCCTCCCAGTCCCAGACACTTAGCCCTTGTTTGTTTCAGATTAATGTAGAGGTGTCTTTTACTGTAGCAAATTTATGATCCCCTCAAAATACGTTTTAACGAGTTCAAAAATTATGAAAAAAATATTTTACAAACTCTAAGAAGTACTATTTAAAACCCCACAAGAATGATTACAAAACATTACATCATTTGCCTTATACAAAAAAACAAATTTTCATTTAATTTAATTTAATCTGAAACAAACAAGGCCTTAATTCTATGATTGTAGTTAGTCATGTTGTCGGCAGCAGCTCCTTTCGTCTTGCTAGTGCATCTCTAGCGGAAGTGGTGACTGGCTCACGGTTGTGCAACCCATGGTGCATCTCTAGCGGAAGTGGCGATTGGCTCACGGTTGTGCAACCCATGAGACGATGGCGGCTAGGTCGATAGTGGTTGGTTAGCGCTTTAGCCATGTGCTTTTTTCAATGGTGTGAGTGGCTGCAGCTCTCCTCGAAAATATGTAGCGTTTCTTTTTCTCTACTCAATGAAATGACAGAACACCTGTCCCCTTTGCTTAAAAATTTTGTTAAATTTGTCATGTTCATTGTATTATATTGTTATTCATGGAAACACTTACAATTTGACTTACTTTTTTTTTTTTTTAAAAAAAAGATGGCAGGAGCGTGCGCATGGTGGTGTGTGAGCGTGCGCTCGTATTGGGGGGTGGGGGTAGCAGTCAGCCAATTCTCCTAGCGTGGTCTAGGTCACGGAGGATAATAAGTGTTACAATTTACTTCTTATGAATGTTTTTAAACCTTTTTCACCTTGCTATTACCTTCAAGGTGATTTAACAATTAAACAACGCACATTGTTTGATTAAACAATAGTTTCAATATCTTAACATTTATGTAAATCCGACCTTCCACAGAAAATGATAGCCAAACATTGTTCACACAGTTAAATTGACAAGCACATTTGAATTGAGTGTGATGTAAACCTATTAGAGTTTGGACATGGAGATTCCAGGGCTTTGTGTCAAAAAAAGAAAAGAAAAGAATAGCAAATGTGCCATTAAATTGTTCAGCAAGTCACGACTCATCACTCATCAGGCCATTCAAAAATATGCCCTCTTAGGCCCATTTATAACAAAATTCACAGGGAATTAAACTGTTTCTTGCAAAGTTTATGTGAATTTTAGCATTCCAAAAAGACTTTTAAGCAAGAATTCAAAAGCCATACTTGTTTTCTAATATTAACGCCAACATCTGACACTTTTCTGAGTGGTACAGTATGCTAAAGGCTGAGGACAATGTGTGGTTCACTGATACTTGTCGAGACTAATAAGCTTGGTCTTTCTGGCAAGTTTTTTTTTTCTTCCAATTTTTCAAATGAAATGAAAAATTATGGTTACAAAATGAAACCTAGAATCACTTTCAACATATACAACTGAAATAAATCATCACAGAAACTCAGTTATTAGACGAACCAAATCAACAAGTACTGATCCTGACTGGTAAAATTAGCAAATGGTGGTGAGTGGCGACTACCTAAGAATCAGTTGTTTCTAAATCCAAGTAATAGAAGTTGAATGGTAAAATTAGCAAATGGTGGTGAGTGGTAACTACCTAAGAATCAGTTGTTTTTAAATCCAAGTAATAGAAGAACAATTAGAAACTCCCTCTTCAGGTCTCTGCCAGGCATATATATTTGTTCCAGAATCCCAATGACAAGCTAGAGACATTGAAATGATGAGCTTCAGACAAGCAACATGTGTTTAGGTAAAAACTGATTGAGTTGGGTTGATGGGGTCAAACAAGTCTTTTCAAAAAACACCGCTCAATAACTTGGGCATGATTGCAGACCGATCCAATTACCCATGGAACATCATCAGAAATTAATTTATCACTGTTGTTCCGTTGTTTGGATTAGCTTGACTGCATGAGGCGATTCTAGCTAAAATATAGTGAGATGACATCTTCGTATAACATTCTTGCTCAACAAAACTCTTCATACAATAATCATCTAGAAAGCATGTCAAAATTTATTTTTGATGTATAGAAATTAGCAAAGACTTCTGAGCCTGACAAGTGGGAGACGAGGTATAATTTATTCCCAGTAAATGTACTTCTGCTAAAGCAAGATTGCATCAAGTACTGAGCAAAATGTTGAAAAAGATTAAAGATCATAATAAAGTAACTGATGTGCATTGGATCTTACTTTCAGGGAAAATTCAGCAAATGACACAAAATAGGATGGCATCAGTTGGAATGACAATTAAGTTCGTTTGCCTTCCAGGAAATGACACGGGTGCTGTGAATTTCTTCATTTCCTAATACTTGCAAAAATTTCTCCCCAAAATGCCCCTGTGGGACCCACCTGTCATCTTCCTCCCTTCCTCCTCCCCTTCTCACTCTTCTCGCTGGATTTCTTCTCCATCTCCGGTGACGAGGACCATGCACCGCCTCCGCCTCACGCAGTCAACAACCCCATCCCACGCCAGCGAGCAGTGGGCTGCCGCCGACGCCACCGGCATCTTTTCTGGTTTCCTTCCCCGCAAGTAGCAGAGTCATGGGTGTGGGCGGTGGCGGCTGGGGAGGGACGATGATGGCGCAGGGCGGTGCTGGCGTGGGGGGTGGGACAACAGCGACAGCAAAGGAGAGAGGCGGAGCTGCTGATAGCATGGCACAGGACAATGGTGACGACATAAGGCAAAGGAGGAGGCAATGACGGCGTGAGGAGAAGGCGGCGCCAGTGTGGGGAGCTCTCCAAAGATGGACAATAGTGAGGGGGGGAGGAAGATGATTGGTGGGTCTTACGGGGCATTTTCAAGAGAAATTGTCGTGAGTGTTAGAAAATGAAGAGATTCACATCACTGGTGTCATTTCTTGGAAGGCAGACAACTTAATGTCATTCCCACCAAAGCCGCGCTATTTGGTGTCATTTGCCAAATTTTCCTAGACATCAAAGATGCAAGTTTTTACATCTCATGCAGAACAAGCGCAAGAAAGCAACTGATGTAAAAGTCTTTTCTGCAAATTTTAGTTCATGGGTCAACTACTAGCAATTTAGCACAAAACATTTCTCTTAACACCAAATAAAAAAACTACACAGGCAATAATGCAATGCAATGTACACAAGTACACAGATACTCTGATACCTATGCACATAAACGCGAAGAACACAAGCAATACCTGTGTTGCTAATGTAGTGAGAAACATTTTTGAGGAAGAGATTTGGTAGATATTTCTTTTTTTGCTAACGATCCTAATATGAAAGAACTAGAAGACAAAGAATAATTCAGCTAAGCATTAAAATACGATGCAATAAGCAGAATAACTAGTCTCTTCATAGTTCATAACATTTCACAAGTCCAACTGACAAAATAACTCTATAGTCAATTCAGATAAATTCATCCATAATTCAAGGAAACCATTAAAAGGATTAAATCTCTACAGCAATGCCTTTAGGAAATATTGAAAGCAAATTCGCTCACACACCATGAAATCTGACACAGACTTGGCACAACGTTTTCCTCGGATATCTTACTACATAGTATAAGTCCCAACAATTTTCGTCATAACCAAGAACAATCATAGTCAAACATACAGAAGGAACATTTTTTTTCTTAGCAAGGATGACTTTGCTGTACCTATCAACATTATCTAAAAAACTTTACATGCACCTTCATTCTATCTATTCCTCCAAGAAACCAAGATTTGCACAACAGAAATAACTCTAGAAAACAACACGAAAAATGAACGGCAAGAACCGAGGCAAGATGAGAGCCTAACTACCAGGCGAGGTGCGGCATTGGTCGAAGCGGCGGAGCACGTCGGAGTCGTGCATAGAGAGCACGAAGCGCGAGAGCGCCTCGAGAAAGAGCGCCGCCTGGTAGCCCCCAGCGGCGGCGACGAGCTCGGAAAGAACGCCTCGACGGAGCCGGTTGGCCTCAAGGGCCACACCCTTGAGTTCCTCCAAGAAGGGCTCCACGTCGGCCGCGCCGGCCACCTCGGCTGATATAAAGGCCTCCTGGGCGCGGCGGAAGCGGTCGGAGATGGCGGGGACGGCGGCGCGAATTCGGCGGTCTACGCGATCGGTGGCAGCGAGGAGCCTCGGCGATGGCGACAGGGATCGCAGGAGGGAGGTGACGAGGGAGGGGTGGAGGTCCCCGAGCCAGAGGAAAGGGAGCTCGAGGGGCGAGCGCCAGTTTCCGGCGCAGATGGCCGTGGCGGGGTCCTGGCGGGCGACAGCGTCGAGGGCGGACCAGTACGCCTGGAAGTGGGCCTCGACGGCGGCGGCGGACGAGGAGAGTGGGTCGTCCCAGGCACCGGCGGACGAGGAGAGCGCGCGGCGTAGCAGCGGGAGGAGCGGCGAGCGGAGGGTCGCGAGCCAGGCCGCGAAGAAGTCCCGCATCGGCCGCCTGGAGCCCGGAGCCCCGCGCCCGGGAGGAGGAGGCCTCGGCATGGTGGTGGCCGCTGTTGCACGGCGGGGCTCGGGAGTCGGCACGGCGGCGTAAGCCGGTGTGGAACGTGGACGTAGGTTTGGGGATTTTTTCGGAGGGGAGGGGAACGGAGAGCGGTGGAGGGAGTTGGGCTTGTCACTTGTGCTTGCGAGTGTTCTGCGTCGTGGAAGAAACATTCGGCCCGGTCGGTTGGTTGCCTTGATTTGCTTGAGTTAGGCCCGGTATTTGCTTTTGATTTTCTGCCCTGTAGAGAGAGGTGTTTGGTTAGTGGTACGAGTTTTTAGGGCTTTTTTAGAAAGCATAAAGATTCACTTTTTTAATATATTTTACGGATAAAAAGTCAAATTACAAACAGGAATTCCTGGCAACGGGATCCCGTCCCACTGCGCGCGCGACGGGATAGGTCCCTGCCGTCGGATCCTGCATCTCATTGCCAAAGAGACGAGATGAGGAAAAAGGGAGGAGGAAGAAGGAAGGAGGAGGAGGAAGGAGGAGGAAGGAAGAGATGACCTCGCTGAGCTCGCCGCCGCCGTTTCGGGTTAGGGTTCGGGGAAATTTGGGTTCCTCGGGGTTTAGAGGGAGGTCGGGGAGGCGACGGACCGGCGGTGGGTGGGGCTCGTCAGGGGCGGCGGCGGCGATGGCACCGCCGGAGCCAGGGGAGGGGGTGAAGTCGGTTGGCTAGCGGTGGAGGGGGGACCGCCCCTCACCCCCTTGGGTTAGGGTGGACGGCGATGGCGC
Source organism: Raddia distichophylla (assembly GCA_005191435.1). Lineage (NCBI taxonomy): Eukaryota > Viridiplantae > Streptophyta > Magnoliopsida > Poales > Poaceae > Raddia > Raddia distichophylla. The sequence goes on from SPJY01017326.1 coordinate 451,302, forward strand.
GGCGGCGGAGCGGCCAGCGGCCAGGGCGCCACCGGCCGGGGCGAAGGAAGGAGGTGGCGGGGGCGGCGAATGAGGAAGAGCACGTGGGAATCGATCCCGTCGGGGTGTGCTCCCGACGGGATACCGTCGTCTAGTCGCCCCCAATTACAAATGAGTTCATATAGAACAAAATTGTAAAAAAAACCTAATGATCTAGGATTTCTCCAAACACCGCTCATCCACGTAGGGAGATACAGGGAAGAAGATGAAAATTAGCAATAGTGTGCCAATGATAAGCCTGCTAATTGCCTCTCTGTAGCCCTTCTTTGTAGTTTTATTATATCGATGATAATCGTCTCCTTTAGGTTTGTAAAAGCTGAATTTTTCGCGCAACAACATCGATACTCAGTTTAACAAAACACCTGTTTGAGCGCTCAGTTCTAACCATTAATTTTTTGAAATCATATACGTACGTGCACTTTAAACCAGCTGTTTACAACAAAAATTATCTATCAAGACGTACACGACCTCCTGTAATTAGCTACCTGCATGGTTGCATGCCGGTCGAATCAAAATCAAGCAGTCACACTCGAATAAGCATTAACTAATGGATCACGAACACGTCGACATGAAGTATAGGCAGTAGCCCGATCACTAAACGCGGGCTTTACGTCGAAGTCGAAGAGCATCGCAATTGCAGGCGACGAGGCGAGGGACGTCGATCCGGGCATCCAGCTAGCGCCTCAGAAGAACGGCGACCGGGCAGGGACGGGTTGCTTGAGGCATCGCTTCCGGAGCGACCCCCCGCAGCTCGGCCCCGCCGCCTCCGCCGCCGACGGCGCCGACGCCCTCCGCTTCCCCTTCTGCCACTCCGGCGCGGCCGCCGCCTCCGCGGAGGCGGCGGCCGCAGGCTTCCGGTTGGTCACGCGTAGCGCGCGCCGTAGCCCCTCCTCGCTCTCCCCCAAGTGCTTCACCTGTGTCGTCAATTTGGCCATTGATCAGAAATCTTGGCATCAAATCAATCGTGCTAGTACGTGACAGGGCTCGTCACTCGTGTATATGAATTGGATAATAACCACTTTCATGTGAATAAGAATATAAATCAAATCGAATACTATTAAATTTAATCGAATTGGAAAAAGTGCATTTTAGGTACCTCATCTATCGAGAAAGTCTAAAAAACCCCCCTAAACTATGATTTGGTCTATTTTACATACCTGAACTTTTAATACTGGCTCACAACCCATCACAAGCTGGTTTTTAGGTGTCTTACTGACGTGGCGCGACGTAGTGACGCCACGTGTCAAGCAAGTCATCAAAAATCACCACCACATGGCGCCATGTTAGCAAAACCACCGAACAAAACAGGGTTGTGATGGTTTTTGAGCCGGTATTGAAAGTTTCAGATATGTAAAACAGACCAAATCATAGTTTAGAGGGTTTTTCGGACTTTCATGATAATTGAGGTACCTAAAATGGACTTATTCCTTTCGAATTTGAACATCATCGAAGGTCACATAATTGCAAGATAACAGAGAATTCGTAGATAAAGTAACATACTTTTTGTCATTCTAATTTATTATCTCAAATAAATGAACATGGTGATGGAATGGTGCTAATGTGCTGAGGAGCTCCTAGCCGTTCCTACCATCAGTGGCCTCTCCCTTGGCCGTCTCCATCTTTCTCTCCGACGAGTTTGCAGTTAATGAGAGAAAGAGGATCAATACTCTATGACCAATTTTCATTTTCTTCTTTTAATTCCCTTTGACTAATCAAGTCCAAAGCACAATACCTCGTATCTAGGTTTAGATATAGGTCGAGATCTGATTGATCCTCGCGACTCTACGGCCCTTCTCTGCATTGGGAGGAAGAGGAGGGCCGTGAAGAGCTCCACAATTTGGGAGCTTCTACTGGATTAGTTTTGCTCCCCCTTGAATGTGTTTTGTCCATATGGAATGTCTTGTATCTTTATGCCTGGGGTCATGACATAGTCATGCAGCTCTGGCGCACGGTTATCTTTTGTGAGCGCGTCATCATCTTAGCTAAGGTTGCCAAAATTGTTGTGGGTGTAGTTGGGCCTAAAATGGTTGTTCTTGACTTTGGAACCGACATTGTTCATTGGAGGGTGGATGCGGCTGGACCATCTATGTTCTTGTCGGCAGTGACATTGTGATAGTTTATACTTGGTGCACTCCTTTTTTTTTTTTTACTGATGTTGGCTCCAATAGCGGCAGAATGGTGACCTATGGTGGTCAGTCCTACAACGATAGTGTGTGGTGAAAGGGTGTTGAAGTGTAAATTTCAAGTGAAATCTCATTTTCTGGTCGTTTTAGCTAGATTTGGCAATGGTAATGCCCATGGGTGGTGTTACCTTGTTATAGGCACGGTTGAGGACCATATGTCTTTCTACTACATTGTCTTTTGATTTCTTGATTTTAATGGATGGCTTTGCAGTGAATTTTGAGTAATTGCGTTTGGTTTCGACTAATTAGTTTTGCTAATTAAGATCAGTTGTTTCGATTTTTGCTCTTTCTCACTAATTTTTTTGGAGAGGATTTTAGAATTGACCATTCTTATAAAATTGCAGAGAAATATTATAGAGCTTAGTGATCTTCTATGCGAGGATGCTTAGAATTAGTGAGGCAGAAGTTTAAGGTTGTTAACGAAACCTTTTTTATTAATACTTGCCAAAACAAGGCTGTGGTTTGTTATTTCGTTTTGGTTTTGAGCTTACCATAAACTGTGTATTTTGTTTATTCAATTTCGGATGCGAATACAACAGTTGTGGGCAAAATAATTTTCTGATGGCAAAAAATCATACCAAATCATACGCGTGTCCCTTTTTAAAGCAGATTCGAACAAAATCGATAGTTTTTTTACCTTGCAGAACAACGAGCAGGAGTCGTGGCCAGAGGGGAGCGGCCGCGTGCACGCAGCGCAGGGGTTCTCCACGATCGCCGATCGCTTCCTCGCCGTGCGCTCGTTTAGGAACACCACCTCGTGGTCGCTCACCATGTGCGACTACGCACACGCATAAGACGATCGATGAAACGGAGCAGCACAAGCACTCGAAACCAGTGACGATCGGGCATATATATATACCTGGATGCCACCACAGTCGAACAGTTTGAGGTCGTCGACGCGGACGACGAAGCAGGACGCGTACTTCCAGATCTTGTCGCCGTCGACGTCGAGCCGGAGGCCGGAGCGAGGGAAGACGATCAGAACAAGGCGAGGATGCCTGGTAAGGGGTAGGGCACGGGGAGAGAGACGCGTACGGCGTGCGTACCTGGAGGACGTGGTGGGCGGGGTCGTGGGGGAGGCAGTGGCGGCAGAGCGCGGCGGCGCAGTCGACGCAGAAGTGGTTCTTGTCGTTCTTGCGCTCCACGGGGTGCGCGGCGCACGCGTCGAAGAACTCCTCGGAGAGCAGGCCGCGCAGCCACTGCGGCGCCCCGCGCACGGCCGCCGCCGGCGACGACTGCATGGCCGCCCGCCGGCGACTGATCGAACTGCCTCCGTTTGACGCGGCCGAGGCGACAGGCGAGGCGCGGCGTGGATGGACGGGGACACGGGGTACCTGCCGCGGGGTCCTGGATCGATGGACGGCGAGGGGAACGGGGGCCTCGGCGAATGCGATCAGGCTTGATTCAAAGAGCGAAAAGCGCGGGGGTTGGGCACCTGTCGTCCATGCCGACGCTGATCCACTGTGGCGCTGGCTCTAGTGTTTTACTCTACGAGATCCAGAATAGCGGCCGCAGCCTTGCTGCCATGCTGGGAAGATCAGATGTTTTGGTGTTTCGTTTGGGGTTTAAGAAATGGATTGGGCGTGTAACCTATCAGCGTATGCATGGATTTATGTAGGGCGTGACTTCGTTAGTCCACTGTAAATGAAAAAAAAAATATCGATCGACGTTTTTACGCTGGTTAATTGATAAACTTACATATAGTTTAGATGATATTTTTTACTTGTTACAATTTCATTTAAAGGAAAAAAACAAGATACACCGTTTTAGTTAAATTGTGCACTTTTTTGCACTGAACCACATGTAAATCTAGTTATTTACTAATGTAAATACGTTAAGTACAATTTCATCTATGTTTAGACGACAAATAGTGAGTAATTTTGCTAAGTATATTAACGGTAGGTACTAATAAAATGTGGCTACGCGTGAAACCAAACGAAACGACTTTTGAGACAGCGACTTTAGCGACTCCCACAAAAAGTTCTTCGCCCCTTTCCTACTAATTGTGGCAACCTTAGAGCATCTCTAATGGTGCCATGTCAGCTAGTTATAAGACTTCCAACTCAGCTTTTTGCTTATGTGGAGGAGAGAAGAAGAGTGTGCTAGCTACTATCTTACAACCAGACTATAGCTGATTCCAAGACAAGTGCCATCTATTACATATGGGACCACATTTAATTTTGCAAGCAATGTTATAGCTAATCCATTGGAGAGGTTGTCTGTATGCTAGCTATAGATGACATGTCCACTTCTTATAGCTAATGACTAGATACACCATTGGAGGTACTCTTAGAGTTGGAGGTGATGAGTACCGTTTTTATAAACCTAGTTTTATGTTAGAGTTTCTAGAGTCGGGGTCTGATGTCCATCATATCCTAGATGACGGTGCCAATGGCATGGCAAATCAACTTAGTATGGTAATAAACTCTCTTCAAATATTTTTTTGAAATGGTAGTTGTCTTCGGCAACCTCTATGTTGGCGTCTTCGGTAGGGTTGATGCTCGTGGTCTCTGATCTATCCATAGGTTATTTAGATAGATTTGCCTCCCCTATGTTAAGAGTTATGTGCTAGGTTTTTCTGTAGATTTCATCTCCATGATGATATTGGATGCTTCCGTCGATCCATAGATGAGATCGATGGAGACAGATTATTAGAGAATAATAGTGGAGTGGTTGGACTTGGGTGTTCGCGCAAAACCTTTGGCAATGAGAAAACACAACTTTTTGAACGCGCATAAAGTTATGAATATGATATTAGTAGTACAAGTATTGTGTCATGCATGGTACAAATGCTTAATCCAAACAAGAGGGGTGCAAATTGATCTCAATATTGATTTTAGTAGGTGTCTGTTTTATCCTATGATTAAAACCTTTCGCTTAATGATCTAATGGTAATTCCATTATTTTAAAACTAATGTAGCTACCAACATGAAGGCAACATTTGAGGTTTCACACTTAATCAACATTACTCGGTCAAACGTGTTGACATCCTCATAAGACATTTTGCCTATGAAAATTGTAATTTAACCAATATATGAAAAAGAGAAAAAAATATATAACATTGCAAAACTTGCTATCCTTTTTAGTAAAAATAACAGGCACTCTGCCATTTCATTAAGTAGAGAAAGAAAAGTGTACATAATTACAAGAAGAGCTCCATCCGCTCACACCACTTAATGCATGATCGAAGCGCTAAATACCCGGCACCAACCTAGCCACCACATCACAAAATGCACTACCGAGAGTAGTTGTCACCGTCGCTAGGGATGCACGAAAGCTACCAATCGAACTGCCACCACCTTTGGTGATTCAAGGACAAGATGCCTTTCGCCACCAACCAAGACGTCAGCCACCACCACAATCTAGGAAGCACGACAAATGCTAGCTACCACCGATGACAACATGCTGAGGGGCAAGCGCAAGACAACAAAACTTTTAGTCCCCACCACCACAAGGAATGAATAAGTAAGCCAGCCGTCCATATCCAATCCAACTGTCATGCCTCACAGGATGCGTGGCAGTAATCGCCACCACCGCGAGGGATACATGACTGAGAAAGTAGCAGTGAACCGCCGAGGCGCCGACTAGAATGCCACCGCCTTATGGGATGTATGGACTAAAAACTAGCAGCCAGCACAACCAAAACACGTCGCGAGCACACTTGGACGGCCAAAGCCGTTGCACGGGATGCAAGGTCAAGATGCCTAGACACGACCGTTAAACTCTACGATCAGTACAGGAAACGACTTATGTGTAGGAAGCCATAAACTCAATGTCGGCGGCCAAAATCCCGACGACAGGTGGCATGCCTCGGATGCATCTTTGTCGGCGGGGCCGTAGACAGAATCCGCATGTGTCGTCGAAACTACGTCAGCAGAGCAGTGTCAGCGGTCAGCGGCCAACAAATGCCTATGTCGTCGGTATGTAGTCCGGTGTCGACAATCCCGATTCCTGTAGTGGATGACAGACGAGCTGGCAACTAAGCAAGACTGAGATAAACAAAGTTGCAGAAGTAGCACAGGATACTTGGACTGTTGAGTTGGATGCACAACCAATGGGTTGCCACCGCCATGCAGGAAGCTCGACTAGGTCCAACACCACCAACACGAGGGATGCTCGTGCAAAGCGCCGCCACAACCGTGTGGGATGCACAACCAACAATCTAGTGAAGCTGATGTGGCTTCCAACCATCAATGAGATTATGATAGTCAGGCGACGCCTTCAACAAGGATGTGATGGCAGATCGCCACCATCACCCTCCTGTGGCCAACCTTTAGCTTTCACCTGAAGCGGCTTCTAGTGTAGGGGGCTCCTTGACGATGTATCCAACAAAAGAAACGACACCAAATGGCGTCGCCATTACCAACCCAAAAAGAAACCAAACAGGGCTTGCACCTGGAGCACCCCTGTCCTAGAGAAACCCCTCTAGAAGGGTCACTAGCTGATCATTGCTTTCAGAACCGCACTATAGTTGCCACACTGGCAAGCCACCAAAGCATGACTCCCCCTAATCGCCTCGGTGCTGAGCCCCCAAAGGGGAGGAGCCAATGGAGGCTTGAAGTAGTAGAGCTGGTGATTGGTGAGGAGGCACTAGCGAGGGGGAGGCCGACCACCCGAAGCAAGCCGCCGCCAGGGAGACCACAAACGACTTGATGAACCACCACCAAAGCTTCCACGCTATTGAAGCCTATCCTCGAGGCACATCCATAGGACCACCAAATCAAAACCGGCTGCCGCTCGGCCGTCCTACGCAACGTCGAATTTGGGAACTCCGGCACCATATCCATGCAATCAAACACCAAACCCATCCAACCACCACCTGAATTGGTTACTCGGTCGCTAAGAAGGGTTGCCTCTTCAATATTGACTTGCACGCAAAACCATGCTTTGTGGCTGCCTCCATGCATAGGCACGTGATGTCAACTCGTCGCGCCACAGTCCCCTCCAAGCTCATACTATGCACTGAGGTTCCACCCGTCCGGTCCCACGACACCGCTAGTCCGGGCCATTCCGGCGGCGCCACTATCTTACGGTTTGTACATGATGGTGAAAGGGTTTGCCTTCTTCCTCTTGTTTTTGCCATCGTGCGACACTGGAACGCGGTAGTAGTTGCCCATGGCGCAATACTAACCTTCCAGACCGGATTGGAGGGAATCAGGGGCTCCAGCGCGAGAGTGCCACCGACCACGCCGTCACCACCAAGGTGCACAAGGTTGTGCAGGCCAATGCAGGCACTAGGTTGCCATCCTCAACTACTGCCGCAACGACTCCCCTTACTGGATGCTGCTCCACCTCGTTCTAATCTTCCACACCGACGACAGCGGATATTCTACTTCCTCGCCGTTCAGGTGCCCATCGTCGCCGAGCCACAACACCCCCATGATCCACTGACATGACCTTCCCCTTTACTCCCCTTCCCCCCCCCCCCTCTCTCTCTCTCTCAGTGAGGAAGAGGCTGGGTAATCGGTCCAAATGCGGGGTAAAAAGCACATCCTCATATCATAGTTTGGTAAATTTATCCACAAATTAAATTCAAAAAGTGGCAGATCTTGAAAGAACAACGAACTCACTGGCAAAAAGGTATTACTTCCAACTTGATGGCATATGTTTGAAAACTAATCTACTTTTGGACATATATAGAACTCTCTCGAAGAACAAGGCCTTAGAGTCACAGAGGGAGTAGGTCGACTGGTGGGACCACCCCCTTCGGCATGTCGGCTGTCTTGTAGCGGCAAGATTGCTTTTAGCCTTTTTGTGATGCACGCAAACTTCGCACAAGCGAATAAAAGTTTGCAGGTACATGTGCCGGTTTGTATAGAATACACAAAATAAAGAACAAGTTGATATTTCATTGTCACAATAAAATTCAACTTGTTGATATTGCGCTCCATATATAGTGAGGTTGGCTAGATATTAGAGTTGATGATTGTGGTGATTCTAGGTCTCAGGGCCCCAGAAAGACGTCTGGTTAATTACATTAACAAGCCAGCTCACGAAACACCTTCAAATAAGTTGCTATGTCATCGACTTCTTCTCTTCGCTTTGTGGTTCACCGTGCAATCAGTGGATGGTGGATTGATTTGGCGATGACATAATAGATGGGGTAACAAGGTCCCATGCAATGCCTAGCACAATCGTTGAATATTGGCTACACCCGCCCATGACGCTTGAACTCGTGTCATCAGGCGCCACATCGATCTCGTGACGTACGGGGCGGTTCGAGAACGATTCTTCCTAGCAGAACAATATTTCGCTTAGGACGAATCGTTATTTTATGTGATGTCATTCCTGGCTTTTCGCTTTCAGCCTCAAACGGTTCGTCCAACATACTAGTTGTCCGCTTGGGACAAATTGTCATTTTATGTGATATCGGTCATGTTTCTCCCATGCTTAGCCTTGGGTTTCAGCATTCCCCAGGCGGTTGACTTTTGGCTTCGAGCTTGATGAAGGTGATGGCACACAAAGTCGCGTAGAGTGCCGGCCGTCATGTACTGTTTTGGCTTCGAGCTTGATAAAGATGACGATGCATAGCGTCGTGTAGGACGTTGTCTGTCATGTAATATTGCCACGGTGGGCGCTGGCTGTCATGTGTCATATATGTATTGTTTTTTGTTATTTGAGCTTGGTGAAGGTGACGGTGTGCAATGCCGCGTAGAGAGTTTGTCGTCACGTACTACTTTCGGCTTTTAGCTCTTGACGAAGGTGACGAAGCACGCGTTGTGTAGGACGTTGGTCATCATGTACTGCTTTCGGTTTCGAGCTTGATAAAGGAGACGGTGCACAACACCACGTAAGGTGCGGGCCATCATGTACTGCTGGCCGTAATGTACTACTAACGACGTTGTCCGCTCGATCGATCGAGAATTCAACCAACAGCGTTCGTTTTCCTTACCGGGAAAAGTCGGGACGATTAGTCTGAACGAAACGGGTTTCTGAACGATGTTCCCTTTTTTCCATGTCAAGGTGGTTCGGGACGATTCTTCGGCTTTGGATCCACGTGGACGTGCTCCAGGGCCGCGGGACTTGACGTGATCTCCACGACGGACCACGGTGGCTCCAGCTTGACGTGCTCCAGCTTGGACATGCCTGACGGCTCCTCCACGCCTCGGCATCGACTCCACGACGGCGGGACTTTGGCTTCAACTCGTCGACGTCCTTGGTGATTCTTTGGAGTAGATGATTGGTAACTAGCTCGGCGGGGTGCGAAGCGAGGCGCCTAGGCGGCTAGGCGGCGCCGCGCTGACCAGGGACAGCGCCGGCCGCCGGGATAGCGCAATGATATAAAAAGAAAGAAGAAAGAGAGATATGGTGAGCACAACACTGCGCAGCAGCGGCGGCGCGGCTAGCGGCTCGTCGTGACGGCAGCGAGCGGCACGGCGGCGAGCAGTGGCGCGCGCGTATGGAGCAGCGGCGGGGCGGCTGCGTGAGCGGCGAGCATGCAGCGTCGGCGCGGCGCGAGAGCAGCGTGCACCGCGGCTAGGACAGCGCGTCGAGCTAGATGACGGACGTGGCTGGAGATCAATCTCGGTCTTTTGCTTCCTTATCCATATGCATGGCTGTTTAATTGCCTTGATCAACTAGCGGATGGATTTTCTCCCAGCCTTGATCAACTAGCGGATGGATTTTTTCTCCCGTGCATGGCTGTTTAATTTCTTTGACATACTAGAGGGGTTTTCTCTCATGCATGGCTTGTTTTTGCATCACCCTATAGGCTTCCCGATGCTTCTTGATTCTTCATTGCACCGTGGTCTGCTAATTTGTTCGGGTGATTTGAAGGCAGATCAACCCTTCGAGTGCGTGCCTCTGTATATCGTCGATTCCAGCGCCATCTTCCACAGATTGTTGATTGATGTCGCAGGCATTGCTGTGTTTTCGAAGCCGATCCGTGTGTCAGTACTGTGTCTCCCTCGGCATCCTTGGTAGTTGGTAGATCGTTCTTGGCCTCTTGGGCAACACATTCGGTGTGTACACGGAGGTTTTCGTGTCAACCCTATGTTCACAAACTAACAAATATCGTGAAAAATCTAAAAAAAATGTAGATGTTCTAATAAACTTCTGTACCTATATATAAAGCTTTAAGATCAAATTAATTCTATATTAAAAGTTATAAAAAGAAAAAATAATACAAATTTGAATTGTTTAAAATTGATATAGTTTTCTATTTTTTATAACTTTTAATATAAAATGAATTAGTATTCAAACTTTATATATAGGCAGAGCAAGTTCATTAATTAGAACATATACAAATGTTTTTAATTTTTTTTTTAACTTTTGTTAGTTGGTGTACACGGAGTTTACACGAGAACCCCTATGTACGCAGGATATGTTGCCTCGTTCTTGATGCATGTGCGTCTTGCCAGAAACCTCGCAGCACGTATGGGCATGAGTCATTCTCCTTTTCCAATCTTGAGAAGCTCCTCTCTCTCGAGGCATTCAGTCGAATGATAGCCGGCAATTTTGAGGGGTGGGGTCCCTTTATATAATGTTGAGGGGTCAATAGATAGAGACGAAAACGAGATAGGAACCGAAAAAAAGATAGGTCCAAATAGGTTAAGTTTAGGGTTAATTTATCTTCCATAAGAGCATGTGCAGCAGCAGCTGCATCAGCAGCCGGCAACAAGCGCTGATGCAGCTGCTGTGCGTGCGCTGGCCCCTGATTTTTGAATCGCTAGAGAGCAGAGCAGCAGTACGCGTTGGATTGGGCGGAAAAAAATTTCATAATCAGCAGCATGCACAATATTTTAGGGGGTGTAAGCTTTTAGATTAATTAAATTTGATAATTAATTAAGACGAATTTGGAATTAACTAGAGCTATTATTATTTTTAAGGCCTTGGTTGTTTCAGTTTAAATTAAACTATATTAAATTAAATAAAAATGTTTTTTTATATAAGCCAGATGATGTAATATTTTATAGTTATTTTGTGGGTTTAAATAATTCTTATTAGATTTTGTAAAATATTGTTTTTCATAATTTTTTGAAGTTTTAAGACATCTTTCGAGGGGTTTTGACTTTTTTAGATTAAAGATTCAACAACTTTCACCTCAAGCAAAAAGGCGTTAATATCCAACATTTTTCAGAGCTAGTAAAAAAGCAAAGAAAATGTGCCGTTAAAACCAGGGATACAAAAGCAGTTGGGTCATTAAAATTTAGGACCGGATCTGCTCCTCTATGCGTGCTCTGTGAAGCAAGACGCCATCATAGTGTTCGTAGGCATTGGCCCATTCGGGGGATTAGCAGAGCTTACATTAGGAGAGCACAGGCCAGAGCAGCTTCTGAAACGGGCCAGAGAGAACATGCAAAGGTGATATTGTAGTACACAAAAGACATTCCTTCATCTTTTGATCTCTACTCGGAGCAGTTTCTGATAGGACAGTAGCCGCCCAACTCAAGCAATCATGCTTGTGCCTTGCTTTGCTTTACAAGTCTTGATCCCTCCCTCCCTGTTTCTCCAATGGCAAGCAAAAGTTAATGCCATGCCCAGAACCTTGGAGTCTGGGCTTTGGGTGACTTAAGCTATGTTGGACCAGTGAAATTTTGTAGTCATTGGTTTCTGAAATGTCAATGTGTCATCAGTTTACCTGCAAAGCAAAAAAAAATGCTGATGATTTCAATTTATATGTCAATAACCATGTCCAACATGACATCTTCATTTGCAAGGTAATGTTCCTTCAGTTTTAGCACTTGTTCCAACGTTAACACTCAAGAGTTGTTCTACCATTTCCTTGTCAGTAGACAACCGAGTGGATTGCAATTACAGCTGCCAACAAATGAGGTAGCTGCTGGTTTGCTGCGATAGCACTCGGCAAGGAGAGACCATTCAATTTTTGAAATCATTTTTCTGTCAGTAGCCAGCTACTAATTCTGTGATGGACCCAACATCTTATCCCTCATGTGTTTTTATTTTTATAGGTCAGAAACACTAGCAGAGTCCAGGTGAAGAATAGCAATGTAGCTTGAACTTGAAGGCCATTCATGTGCTGCACTGCTGATGCCTCATGTATTCCGTCTTTACCTTGAGGATTAAACAAACCACAGCTGCTTCCAATAAGTTGTGCTGTCTTCCAATTTAAATATCCTATTATTCTTTGTCTTTTCAGCATATTATAACAAGAAGATAACATCTCTTGGAAGTAAAATATTGCCAATCCACACTCCAGCAGCAATATTATATTTTTTTTTTGAGGAACAGGCAGGAGAACTGCCTTGTATTAATTCAGTAGAAAAGTTACAAGTCAAAAATTAGGGGGGAGGTTTAGGCGCATTTTCCCCGAACGCGCGGTACAAGTGAGAATTAATTTATTACAAAACGAGCACCTACCGCTCCCCAAAGGCACAGGACCTCCATAAGCAAATTGAAAAATGTCGTCGGCGATAGCTCCTTCGAGTTGAAAATATGATTGTTCCTTTCGAGCCAGAGATGCCATAAGGCTGCTAATACTACGGATCCTAGACCTGGGATAAGGTTGGGTAGCAATATTATATGAACAGGTTAATTATGGAGATGGACCATAAACACATGCATGGCCCTTGGTGTGTACAACTACTGCATGTATTGATATGTACATCTATCTGCATGTGTACAAAAATTTACAATATACATTTTAAACAAGACTTGATATTTCAAATGCATACTTCATTGTAGGGTCCCCACTCCCCAGCTCAGAAAGAACTTGTGGTCCCCAGGACCATCAAGACTGATTATGTGATTATACCTTTGAGATAAACTGATTCAAACTTGAGTCATGGCACCTTGAGTTTGCTACCCATTTGAGTTGTCTGCCTTTTAATGCCTTTAGAAGTTTGAGCTTTTCAAGTAGGAGTAACTTGTGCAGGTGTGCTTTATACATGGATTACCCTTTATTTGAGTAGATTTAACTGGACTAGAGAGTGAGTACATCTATTCCAGAAAGCTGGAATGGATTTATTTAAAGGACCAGAGATTGGAAGGATGGATTCAAACTTTAACTAGATTGCCTGAAAAGCCTGCGTACGATTTGAAACTTTGAATGCTACCAGCTGCTGGTCATTCATGTTCAGTCTGACCTTTCAAAAAGAAAAAAATTATTTCTCTGCCAGCAGGATTGCTCCACAGAATGTACAAGGATGCTAATCTTGGAAATTTGAATGGCTTTCAACTGTTAGGAACAAGCTAACTTTTGAACATGCATCTCAAAACTCATTCAATTGACAAAGTACTAGCCAAGTTCAGTCCAGCTAGAGTCTTCCAAGGTGTGTTCGCTGCTGCGCGCATGTTCTTGAATGCATTTTCGGGGTGTCAAAAAGCAATTGTGCATGATCGCGAGTTGGCATAAAAGCTATGCCGGTGATGATGGTGAAATGGCGATGGTACAGCACTGGTGGCTGGAACGTAATCAGTAGTGCGAGGCAAGAAGTAGACGAGTACTCTTATCTGTATTTTCGGCTCATAGAGAGGCGAGAAGCTGGCGCGCTTCTCGTCAGTCGTTATTACTGCCTTTGAAGGCCGGAAAGGAGGCGTCAAAGGTTGAGCGGATACGCATGCGGAGCGCGCACACTCATTATTCAATCGCCTCGCCCCAGCGCCGGGATGCGAGTGCGACGAAGTATTGAAATCGAAAGGAGAGCGACGTGCTCCTGTCGACCGTCTGAAGATGGTCGCTCTCGAGCCTTTGACGCCATACGAGCCCGACAGGGTCGGTCTACACATGCTCAAAGATGCATGGAACTATGGAAGGAGCACCGCTGCACCGGTGCATAACTTCGAGGAGGGAGGAAGGATCTGCTCCCACGTTCACCTCTGAATATACCGTCGACAGAGACGTGAATCTTGATCCATATGAATTCTGCTGCAAAGAAACGGGTGGTGCAGACAATAATTGTTCCAGTGCTCGTTGGTTGGTTGCATGTATATGGGTTTACCAGACAAGACACTTTCGAAACAAAAGGGATCTACTCATTCTCTCTAAAGAAGAGTGAATTTTGGTCGCCTAAATTATACAACCTATTGAACATGTCCTCATAGAAACAAGCAAAGCAACTTCACTAATAGATCGACGGATTAAAGCAACCAATTGACTGTGTACATTTTTTATGTAAAAAATTAGAACTAATTCCACTGTCTAAAAAATAAAAGCAACTAAACATCATCCCTTAATATTCAATCAGCCTGGTCAAGATACCTTATGCCCACATATGAGCCTGGTCGTCATCGTAGACTGCTGGCAATTAAGCTACTCGACGCACCCCGATAGCAGCTCACATGGCGAACAGGCGCCTGGACCCGAAGTATAAAGACGGCCGCATTCAGTGCCAAAACCCAAACGTCGCTGGGCTCCGCCGTCCAACGACGCCGCCGACTCGCCGACTCGCCGTCCCGAACCGAACGCCATTGCCACCGCCCACCGGCGTCCATTCCTTTTGTCTCTCCTCCGCGAGAAAGCCTAGAAAACCTCCCCCTCGCCATCGATCGAAGACGACAACTCTGGGGAATAAACAACGCCACAGCCCACAGCAGCACCACACGACACGCCCCGCTCTCCTCGCTCGTTCACTGCAGTGACTGCATGCACTGCACGTACCCGCGCCGGAACGCAAGCCGAAGCACGCACAGTGGCAGACTGGCAGGCGGCCGGCGCATGCAGTGCAGCGGCTGTGCTGTACTGCGTCTTCAGCTCAGGCGGCAGCCAGCTGCACGCATAAATACAGTGCTTAATTGTAGCGCTACCGCTGCAAGGCCGGCACGGGCAGCTGGGCAAGCAACGGCAGGGGAGCACGGCAGTGATTAACTGCGAGTTTTCGCATGCGATTATGGAATGGATGGTTGATTGACCCGTAGTTAATCGGAAGCAGGGTTGATTGATGGGTGTTTTTACAGTTTGTAGATGATGAGGAAGCAGGGGAGCACGGCTCGCCGGTCGAACACCACCAGCTCGCCCTTGCGGCCGCCGCGCACGGAGTCGTAGTCCTTGCCGGGGACGGGGACGGGGACGGGGACGGGCCCCGGCTCGGCCTCGGCCTCGGAGCTCGCCCCCTCCGCCACCCGCCCGGCGATCACCCTGCACAGGAACATGGCCCGCCTGCCGGACGCTGGCCCGAGCCCGCTGGCGTGCGCGCCGCCGCTGCCGTCGAAGGTCCGGATGCGCAGGGCGTCCTCCCCGCCGCCGCCGTGGGGAGGCGCCGGGGAGAAGCGCATCATCTCGTTGCCGTCGGCGGCGCTGCGCGAGGCCCCGCCTGCCCGGGCGCGCACGGCGGCGCGGTAGTCCTCGAAGCGCGCCACGGCGCGCGCCGGGTTGTGCACGCGGAACAGCATCTCCACCTGCCCCGCAAACCCGCCGTTGCTGGTGGTGGCAGCGGCGGCGCTCGGCGACGGGGGCGGCGGCGGCGACCACGACGAGAGGAAGATGATCTCGACCACCTGCCGCGAGGAATGCCCCGCCGGGAGCTCGGTGAGCGCCGGGAGCGGGCCAAGCGAGGCAGGAGGAGGCGGCGGCGGAACAAAGGCCGGCTTAGCCTTGGGCTTCTTCGGCTTCGCCGGAGCTGGCTTCGAGCTCGACCTCTGCTTGGGCTTGCACGAGGAACCGTCCCTGCGCGCGTCGCCGGAGCTGGCGCAGCTGGAGCGGGGGAGGAGGAGGTGTGGCTTCTTGGGCCACGCTGTGACGGCGGCGGCCACGTCTTCCACCGCCGTGGACCTGCAGTGGAAGGACCGGGCCCAGCTCCCCGCCGCCATCGGACGGCCGCGGGGCGGCGGAAGCTTCTCCGGCATGCGTCGGAGGGACGATGGCTGCGCCTCTACGGCTCTACGTATGGTAGTGTTTATCTTGCAGCTCACTGGAGATCGGTGACGGAGAGTGGTGTACTGGTGGACTAGCAAGCAGGAGATGTGTGTGCGCGCGCACACACTTATTACGGCAGTGTTGCTGTTGCTCGGCTATTTGTAAAGATCTGATCTTTGCTGCCGAGCTAGTGGCTACTGTCCAGGTAGCGCCGTAGTCAGTACGGGGCAGCACGGCTCAGCTCGATAAAGAGGAAAATTACGGGGAAATTACGGTATTGTGCATTTTGTGCATGCAGCATGCATATGCACGGTGGGCCGGGGGCGGTAGCTTGGCTCGTATCGTGTGGACTGTTGAAACAGTTTCTTTAGATGGACCGTTGAAACAGTACAAAAGGCTTTGATATACAAAACTACAGTAGAAAGCCAGAAATTTGTTTTTCTATCGATCAAATGCTTTATGGATTGTTTGTTGCATGGCCGAGCCTATGCTATGTCATAACTATTCTAACTTAGAATATTCCGACCACTGTTCATATCTTATTTTTACTATTAATTTGTACCTTTTCTTCTACTATTTTCTTTGTTGTAGTATTAGAACATCTTAAGTTAGGACCCTTTGACATTCGTTTAGACCACGTGCTAAGCTTAGCCTAGATGGCAACCAAACACACTGGATCACATTTAGCTGTCTTTTGAAATTAAGGCCCAGTTCTTTTTAGCTTAACGGCTTAACGACTTATCTACATTTTAAAAAGACATATGTTTTGAGTTTTTTAATTTCGTTTTTCGCTGTTTTGAAGATGGGTCCTAACGCTTTAAAAAGCAAGTCAAATGAAATGGATACAAATCTCGAGATTATCTTGAAAAGCTCTTGAAATTCAGTTATTTCAGCCGTTCAGATCAGCTTAAAAGAAAACGGCCTAAAGCTGTCAAAACGCATTTTTTACTTATCTCTCTAAACCTCAGTAATCAAAGTCCACAATGCATGGTTAGTGCGGTTTTGGTTAAATGCAGTGAGTAGGTCTGAATGCTCGGAGATTACCTCGTTGGCAGCCCAGTTATTCCCTCCGTCTAAAAATATAAGGCATAATTTATTTTGACACGGTCTTCAAAACTATAGTTTGATGCTTAATTTCTCTTATAGTATATTATTTATAATAACAAAGTTACGATCAATAGAAAATGCTATCAAATATGAATACAATGATTCTATTTGTGTATCCACAATCTACATATTGTTAGACAAATTGTTGGATAAAGATTAAAAACTTTGAATTTTAAAATGTGTGCGTGTCTTATATTTATGGACAGAGGGAGTACCATGATAACAAGAGGATAAAAAAGGGCTATTTATCGGCAGGTCTATTATCAATGCCAGTAGACTAAGAATGCTCAAAAATAGTCCGACGCTGGTTTCGAACCATCTCTAGTGTGGCTTTCTACAGTGGTGCACCGGGTATGATACCATATAGTTTTATTATTAAATGAGTCACACTGTTGTATGATATCATATAGTTTTATTATTAAATGAGTCTCACTGTTAAAATATAGTTTTCATGTGGTACGGTATGATACGGTTTCATGTGGCACGAAAATCCAACTAGCGGCCTAGCCCTGCAGATGCCATCGCCACTTTGCCAGTCCTTGGCACGCTGCACACAACGGCACAAGACATCGCCCATTCGCCGTTT
This sequence comes from Raddia distichophylla, assembly GCA_005191435.1. Lineage (NCBI taxonomy): Eukaryota > Viridiplantae > Streptophyta > Magnoliopsida > Poales > Poaceae > Raddia > Raddia distichophylla. Next base: position 468,970 of record SPJY01017326.1, read on the forward strand.
GCCAGCAGAACTGCCCCCTCTCCCCTAGCTAGCCAGCGACCACGCCACGCCTGCACGCCATCGGCCATCCGTTTCCGGTGCAGGCCGAAGGAAGCTTTCCCGTGGGATTCCACGCTACGCGCGCATGTAGGCATAGGCCACGGAAGCGGCGTCGCCGGCATGTGGCGGGGCGTGCATACGCGCGCACGTACGTCCAATCGCGCAACCGTTGCGCGTGTCATCGGTCGCTCACGGCACTCGCGCGTGCAGCGGACGATCCGCCCTTGCGTGCGTACGCAAATGTGCAGCGCAAGCGAGAGGCGGCCATGGACACGTATGAATCGCCTTTGCGTGCACAAGGCTCCATTGAACAATAACAAGGCCATGTTCTTTCCGGTTAAAGGCTGCTCAATATCGTAAAGAAATTATTTTCTCTCAGGTATCTAATTTTTCGACAGTATTTTCTACTTTGTACATCCCCATTGCATATATATTACATCAATATCAATATCAATATATAATACATAGATATAGCTTTACTCATATAGAAAATATTATCACACCATTGATTTTATTTTAGTTGAAAGCATCGCTCGAACTGATGTATACCTAGAATGTTGTTTGTACCAACATTTTCTATCTTTCACATTTCAATTGCATACTTACTATATCAATACACATGTAAAAAAGTGTCGTTTGGCCACAATGAAGAGGTGTGACCGAAAATATTCATAAAAGTGTGCGTGGGCTTAAATCCGACGGTGGGCCAACAAATTGGATGGTTAGACTCATATACCGAGAATGTCTTTCATCACTACAAGAAAGCGGAAAATTAACCAGTGTTGATGGCCAAAACATGGAGCCGCCGACACCGTCCTATCTAGTCTCTCCCGAACAATTTGAGTGTGCGGCGCAAAATTTGAATTTTAGGGCATGCTAAAAAGTCTCTATATCGCTGGTCTAACAAAGACCGTCGATACAAAACCACTTCCTCATGGTGAGAGCTCAGAAGAGGAGGCCAGTGCGTAACCCGCGGGAGATAAGAGGAGCCCATAGGAGAATGGAGAGGAGGGATTGGCCAACAGTCAACAGTGGAGAGAGAGAAAGGTAGCAAGTAGAAAGTAGATGAAGTGGACAAATTGGTACAAGACCAACAGTGGAAATAAATAGTGTTGCGGGGGTAAAATAGGTTTGTCGTGAAAGTGCTATGCCTGCGAGATCAAGATGTGTTTTGTAAAGTGCTACATGATCGCCTTTGCAAACATTCTGGTCGGTTTTGGTGGCAATATATAAGCTTAATTTCGTCGGTTCAAATTAAAGTCAAGCAGAGCGATCAGAAGGAAAACCATACAAGCGCCGGAACGTGGAAGTTCGAGGGGGATTTGAACGGGACCCGCGGGGTGGGAACTCCGAGGCAGCCCCTCCCCCCGTCCGGCCTGTGCTGTGCTTCCCCACGCCTGCGCGGGGCGGGGGGGTTTGTACGCGCGGTGCGTCCGCGGCCAAGCCGAGAGAGCCGGAGTCCCAAGGGCGGCGGGCTCGCCTGGCGCCTGCGGCCTGCCTGCCGCGCCCACTGCCCGATGGCCCTCGATCCGGCCAACATCCAGCGACGATGGACTGTAGCGCCCTAGTCTGGTCCCTGTGGCTGCGCTCCCGGCGACTCCTCCCGCCTGGTCAAGCCGGCCCGATGCGGCGAAGCGCTGGCCGCTTCTCGCAGAAGTACTGGAGTACTGGAGTATTTATCCCCCTGCATCCCCCCTTGCTGGACCGCCATTTTGCCGCTCGTCTTGTTCTTTGTTTTCACCTCGTAAAAAATGGCACGGGGATTCGTGGCCATCGGTAAAACGGGTAATTTGACACTCCGAACGTGACGCATTCTTGTTTGTTGCTCCAAGACGAATCCGTACTGAACATCCCCCTGTAATAGTACACGCTCCCATAGCAATGACGTATTTTGGTTTAGGCATTTGCTCGTAGAATCTATTTTGCTATTTTGGTTATCATTGATCAAAGCCGTCCCAATTTGGACTGAATTGTCGATCAGGCTGTCCATGATCAAGTCTACTCTAAACGTGCTGCTTAAATAAACATGTCACTGAAAATTCGTTTTGGAGTGGCCCATACATGCTCAATAGATACCTTGCCAGTTGAGATACTATCTTGCAATAGTTCAATTAAGTGGTTCTGCAATATATAGCCTGTACCCTATATTCATATGGAGACAAGAATATACAATTTTGGGTATCATTGTTCGAGACAGTCTTGAGAGCATTTCTCCTTGCTTGCTTGTGGCGTGAGTTTGTGGTTCCTTTTCTGCACCTCTGACTGATGAGCAAACGTCACTTGGCTGCTGTTATTAAAAAAATACTTTCAAATAGTTGTTCTATGCTTATACCTGAGTAACCTGATAGATGTTATCAGATCTCTGAACAACGTGAAAATATGATAGCGAGAAACCATTCGTGGGATGATAGATGATATCTCCTCTCAAAGGGGTAAAATAGTCTTATCATGTTGGATAAAATAACTAATAAGCAATTGCAATTAAGTGGATAAAATAGAAAATTAGGAAGAAGCATTTATTTGGATTGAGAAATATAGGATTGCCATCTTTTGGTTGGCAAATTGGAAATGAGCAATGTTTAGTGTGGGAAATAGAGAATTATCCCCTGGTGAAAGTCTCCAACTTTCTCAATTTCCAGACTGACGTGGGCTAGAAAGCCATCAGACCACAATATAATGTAAACTAAAGGCCCAATAGTAAGCAATCAGAGGGAAAAGCATTGGGACATGTTGGATCCAAACTGGACCGCTAGTCTAAATCCAAATTCTATTCACAAAAGGTCCGCTTTACTCCTCTTCAACTATCGCTAAAGTACGGTTTTACTCCCACAATTCCAAAATCGGATAGCCAACCTCTCTGAGCTATTAATACAAAGAAACAAATTATTTCTTGCATTTAAAACCACTTCGGTTTTACATGATGTGGCATCCTAGTGAGCATGGTTTTCAAGGAAATAAATTTTAATAAACTCAAATAAATTGTATAAAATCAAAGAAAGCTTAGAAAAATAAAATAAAAATACATACAAAATCAGAGAAATGTGTAGAATCCAGATATGCAATAAGAATATAATATACTCCCTCTGTCCTACAAAGAACGCATTTCTGGTTTTTCTCAGACAGATTAGTGTGAAAGGCAAATGACTAATCTACCCCTAATTAATTACATGCACAAGCGTGTTGCTGCTTTGGTTCCCAACAATAATTAAACGTGCATGCGTCTCCTTTGGTGGGGAACGGATGTAGAGAGAGATGAGAGTGGGGGGAGTTAATGGGTTGTGTCTCATTTGATGGGCCCCACGTCTAAACATGCACTCTTTGTGAGACAATTTTTGAACACTAAAAATGCACTCTTTGTAGGACAGAGGGAGTATGTGTGTATACTTATATGCATTTTTTTTTACTTATATTAGTTTTTTCTTGATTAAATAAACCAAGTATTTAGGAAACTTTTGTTTGGCTTCTAGAGAAATGGGATCTACCTTTTAGAAAGATGGAGAAATTAATAATAATGTAAGTATATTATTTTTATCTTTGAATTTTATTGTTCAAATTATAATTAAAAGGTAAATCCACTTTGAATTTGAATTTGAAAATTAACATCCATATATTTTTTATTTCCTTCAATTTTCCCACAAGACAAAATATTTTTCCTAAATACCTTACTTATTTAATCAGTAAAGAACTTTATAAAACAAATATAATTTTTAGCATATAAGCTTCCACATAAATATATTTTTTATTGCATGTATTAGCTCTATACAATTATTTGAATTTATGGGTATTTTTTTGAGCTTTCTAATGCTTTTGTACAATTTATTTGAGCTTTTTGTAATTTATTTTCTAGAAAACCACGTCTAGTCATCCAAAATCAGGGTTGTCGTGTAATACCAAAAAAAAAAGAGGATAGTTGGGCTGGTGGACCAAGCCCAGCCCACCATCGACCCTAGCTAGAGGGATAAGGCAGGGAGGAGGAGCCAGCTCTCCTGTATCTCACGTCTCTCCCTTTCTTGAACTCTCCTGCCCCCATCTCTCTCTGACTCGCCCGGCTGCTCCCGCCCGTCACCGTTGTTGCTGGCCATCGTCGCCGTTGTTGCTGGCCATCGTCGCCGTCGTTGTCCGCTGTCGGCAGCCGTCGCCCGGGGCGGCTTTGCGCCACTGTCCTTTCCCGTTCCCCCTTCCCTGTAGCTTCCCATCTAAGGTTGCTTGTGGGGTACATCAAGGAAGCAAGGAGGAAGGGGTAAGAGGGATGGAAGGGTAAAGGAAGGAGGAGGGGGAGGCCGGCCAAGTGAAAGAAGGAGGAGGAGAAGGGGAGAAGAAGAGGAGAGCTAGGATTTCATCCAAACCCTAGTAAAATGTTGGGAAACTAAGGTGAATTTCTGCATTTAGCTCTTGTATGGTTTGGTTTAGGATGGGTTTTGGGAAGAGATGCAAATCCTGGACTTGTATTTTAAGGTAGTTGGTAGCTTGTGAGTGCAGTAGCTTGGCCAGTGGAAACAGTGTCTCGGCCAAGATTCAGGGCTCGTCCATATTGAGGAAATTGTAGCTTATTTTTCTAACTTTCCAACGAGCCCAAGAATGCGCAATTTGGCCTAGCGGTTTAGAAGTTATGGTTTTCGGAGTGTTGCTGCCCAGTGTAGGCAGCGACGAGGTTTTGTTAAACTAGTAACCTATATGGTCAGCCACTTTGTAAGTTAATAGCTTAGGGTTGTGGTAAAATTGGGAGCCTAATGTATTAGAGGTTGGAAAGGGGAAGGGCTAGATGGGATACTAAGTGTAAATATTGGCTTAGTAAGGGTATCAAATCGGTTGATCGTCATGCTTGCAATGTGTAGGTACCGCTTCAGGGTCGGCATCGACATCTCATTCTTCCGCCCCGCCGGGTAACTAAGGCAAGTACATGATGCGTTATGGATGGTAATACATGCTAGAATAGTATAATGTACTATATATGTTCTGCTTTATGGTTGATAAACTTGATAATGAATGGATGCATGGAGGATAAAGATGGAATGAGGATGAAAAATGTTGCTTAACCATGCTTATGTTGCATACATCCATAAAAGCATGTATTCGAGCCAGGGCGGTGAGAAAATCATATAGCTAACTAGTCCAGTGAGCCACGGGCTCGGTCTATGGAAAGGCTATATGACTAATCAGGCGTGCTCTTGATAAGACCTACAGAGGTAGGCACCCCCACGGGATGGCGGGGAAGTCTCACTATGGTGAGCACCTCCACAAGGTGGAGTTAGAGCAGTACATCGACGGGCATACGCTTAGATACCGGTGCGCGCAATTGTTAAAGATCATATAGCATTGCATTGCATTGCATTGAAACTTATTGATTGATTGGAGCCGCAATTGATGATAATGTTAATGATGCTTATGTTTACATTCAAACCTCGCTATTATGTACTTTGCTGAGTCTTGGACTCACTCTTGCTCTTCTGGTGTTTTTAGGTGATGGTTGAAGCAGCACCTGCTGGAAAGGGAGTAAATCACACTTTTGCTCATCACACGAGCTAGCCAATCTAACATTTTTGTTAATGCAATGAATTGTCTAGAGCTTGTATGTTACTATGGTAGTTTGTAATAACTTAGCTTATTAAGGTTCGCTTGTGCTGGTTGGCTAATACTCTCTGAAAGTCGCTAGATAGTATCTGTTAGTGGTGGTTGTGGTTCTTGCCATGTGTTGGCTTTGGCTCATAAATGGTTGGATGCATATTGATGCTTTTATGCTTTTGCTGTGAGATTTCCCTATTTGGATGTCCCAGTGTTAGGTGAAGTTCTGCCAAAATTTGTATTAAAGGAGTTTGGTAGCATCTTGAGCCTCAGGGGTGAGGTCAGGGTGTTACATGTCGGTGATTGGGAATAATCTTCTCGATCGACCTTACTTGGACTAGAGAGACCACTTTTTGCCACATCCTAGACTTGAAATATGTCAAATAGATCTTGGTTTAAAGCACGGAAAAGAAATACCATATTTTTTTTTGGTTCAGACCTCTCGGGTAATGGATAATAGTCCTGCATCCAGTTCTTTACTATGATTAAGAGACCACAATACAAAATTTATGTGAGAAAAAGCCAAAGTAGGTTTTTTTTTCTAGAGAAAGATGGTGCTATAATGATGATCAAGCTATAATGCTAAAATCGATGTTCTAGATGTGGATTGCCCTACCCTCACGCAAGAGGATGCTATTTATGTTAGTGTTAGGATATAAATCTAGAAAGGTAAGTACATATATGGTAACTGATCACTAGAAATCTAAGATGTGCTTGGGCCATCTTGGAACCCTGGCGCATCCCAAAAACATGGTTTGGCCTGTAGCACGAGGTAGCCTTAGTTGCCGAGTCTTCTGTTGCCTTGATCAACACGGCATCCAGCAACGCCTACTCAGCGTGTTGCCCGTCATACGTGTAGTCATATGCCTTTGAGAAATGGATATAACGATATCTGAGAAACAAGAGGTCTTTCACTGTGCAGGAAATAAAATACTTAATTTTCTATAGCGGTCATTTCGGGTGGAAGGGTATTTTATTGGTATTGATAACATAGAAAAAGTTGATCGTTCGATTTTGATGTTGGAGGAGCAAAATTAAACTTTGACATGATTAAAGGGGGACAAAGTGCACGTTTTCTTCTATTTGTGATAAGAAATTTTGATGGGCCAAATTCGATCTCACGGGCACCCGCTGACTTTTTCCACTTAGCCTCTGGCGACCGAGGGCGACTCGCATGGCGGCTCGCCTGTTCGGGCTAGGGTTTTGAGGGAGGCAGATTTTTCTTCCACCACTCTGAGGGGTGGGCGAGCGGGGGTTCGGGTCGGCATGGGGAGGGAGCGAGTACCACAAGGTGATGGAGGGGAGGGGTGGAGCGCGGAAGCACGAAGCCTTGTCCAGCGAGAACGGGATCGGGAATCGGCAACCTGTCCAAGGGGAGGAGGAGGAGGAGATCGGGAGGGGAAGGGGGTTTCGGCTGCTCTGAGCCCGGATCTGGACAAATCGCCTGCAAATGGGGGGGGGGGGCGGCCGTCCTCGGAGACCATTTTACAGCGCTTACAAGAGCTTGATCTGTCCAGAGAAAGAGGGAAGAAGGTGGTAAAGTACAGAAGCTCAGACGGAGAAGGCCTCCTGCTTCCAGATTGGGTTTGGTTGGTAAGCTGCTGTCCCCGAGGTCCTTGTCCGCTTTGTCTGTTCTTGATGCGCTTCAAGCTGCATGGGGAATTCGTAAGGGGCTCTCCGTCTCGCTGATGGGGAGAAATCTCTTCCTTATTGCCTTGCCATCGGAGCGGGAAAGGAGCAGGATTTTGAGGTCGGGTCCTTGGAACATTAGCAATCAGGCCTTACTGCTGCAAAAGTTGGACAAAGAGAAGAAACCTGCTGAACACACATTCGAATCCTTACCTATTTGGGTGCAAATATATAGAGTCCCTCTCCAGTTAATGCACGAGGAAGGGGGGCGACAACTGGGGGCGCAGTTGGGAGAAGTAATGGAAGTGGAGACAAACCAAGACAGTGTGGCGTGGGGGGAATTTATGAGGGTGAAAGTTGCTGTTAGAGTGAACCAGCCTCTTCACAGAGCTTGTTTTGTCTTAAAAGAAGGTTGTGATAAAGAAGAAGTCCTTCCGGTACGGTATGAGCATCTCCCTTTCATTTGCTTTGGCTATGGGGTTTTGGGACATGACCTAAAGGACTGCAGCTCATACAGTGAGGAGGAGGGTGAACTACCCTTTGGTATGTGGATGAGAGCTCCAGTGAGTCGTTCAAACAGCTTGCGTAGAAGAAGCGTTAGTAATAGCTCAAGAACAAAGGAAGGTGATGGTACTGAAGGTTCAAGAAGTACCTGGAGGAAGGGAGAGAATAGCTGGGGGAGGGGATCGGTGAATGGAGAAACTGAAGGGGGAGGTGACGGGGAGAAGGAGGTAACTTCGCCTTTGAAGCTGCAAATGCCAATGGAACTTGAATTTAGTGGGAGGGCCAAAGCATCCCTACAATTTGATGAGCATAAAGGGGTTTCGGTGGGAGGGAAGCAACACGGCCTGATGCCAGGGGAAGGTATAAGTGCCTAGGAGAAGGCGGAGAATCTTGAGATATGTGCTCCTAAGGCAACAAAACACACATTTGTGAGACTTGCTAAAAAAAGGGACATGGTGGAAAGGGGACTTAACTTGGATTCGGTCCCGGGAAGTGGGGGTATGAAGAGGAGCATCGGCATTGTTGTTGTGGAGGACGACACGTCAGATGGCTTGAAGAGGCCTAGGATGGTGTCCGAGCCTGCAAACTCAAACCCGGTGGTGGCTGAAGCTCAGCCCCGCGGGGGGCAATGTTAGCCCTTAGCTGGAACTGCCGCGGCCTTGGGGCAGCTGCGGCGGTTCAAGAACTGCGTTCCCTGCTAGGAACGGTTCGCCCCCAAGTGGTTTTTTTGTGTGAAACTAAGAAACGGAAGGAAGAAATGGAATGGCTGCTGAAAAGTTTCGGCTTTGACGACTGTGTGGCCGTCAGCTCGGTTGGTAGAAGTGGGGGGTTGGCCTTGGGGTGGAGGGGTGTCTCTTTCTCTGTAAGCTCCTTTTCAGGATACCACATCGATGGAAGAATTGTGGAGACAGATAATCGATCTTGGCGGTTGACGGGTGTCTATGGTGAACCAAAGTCTGATCAGCGTCACAAGAGCTGGACGCTGATGAGGTTCCTAGCTGCCCAAGATGACACACCTTGGTTATGCTTGGGAGATTGGAATGAGGTGTGCTGGCCTAATGAGCACAGGAGCAGGGGTGTGCGCCAGGCTGGACAGATGAGAAATTTCCGTCTTTGTCTAGAAGATTGTGGCCTCTTGGATGCAGGCTTTACTGGTCTGCCGTGGACGTGGTGCAACAAACAGAAGGGAGAGAGGAATGTAAGAGCAAGACTCGATAGGGTCGTGCACTCGGCTTCCCTTACTCAGAATGGTGAAGTGGTGAGGGTTCAGCATCTGTGGATGGCGCAATCTGACCATTTGGCCTTGAAGGTGTTTTTTGGGACCCCGGAATTCGTTGCAAAGGGGGCTAAGAAGCCATTCCGTTTCGAAGCCATGTGGCTGAGGGATGAGCGTTTTCCTAACTTCATGGAGGAGGAATGGAGGAGGTTGAATGTGGAAGTTGGGGGGAATTTTTTGGATAAGTTGAGGGAGATGATAGAGAGTCTTGGGAGATGGGGGCGTTTTGAGTTCGGCTCGGTCAATAGGAAGATTAGAGAGTTGAGAAGATCAATCCAAGAAAGGTGCGAGAGGGGGGAAGATCCTCTCTCTGTGGGAGTCTTAGGGGCCAAGAGAGAGCTGGATGAGTGGTTAGAGAGGGAAGAGGTGATGTGGAGGCAAAGAGCGCGCCAACTGTGGTTAAAAGAGGGAGATAGAAACACAAAGTTTTTCCACAAAAAAGCTTCCGGGAGAAGAAGGAAAAACCACATACAGGGGTTGAGGAGGGAGGATGGTAGTTGGGTGACAGGGGAAGAGGAGAAGGGGGAGCTTGCTAGGTTGTTTTACACTAACCTATTTTCTTCGCAGGGCTATCTTGATCCGGATCCTATCCTTACTAACATCAGTAAGGTGGTGTCCGAGGAGGAGAATACCATGTTGCAGAAGGAGGTGTCTATGGAGGAGGTGAAACAAGCCCTGTTTAGCATGGCTCCTTTGAAGGCCCCGGGACCAGATGGTCTACCCGCTGTTTTCTTCCAGAAAAATTGGGACTTGATGAAGGAGGGTATTCTGCAAACAGTTAGGAATTTTTTGAAGGGGGAAATTCAAGAAGGGCTGAACGAGACAGTTATTGCCCTTATCCCCAAGAAGAGTAAACCAGAATTTTTGAAAGAGTTCAGACCGATCGGCCTGTGCAACGTCCTTTACAAGGTGTGCTCGAAGTGTCTCGCTAATCGGTTGAAAAGAATTTTGTCGGGTATAATATCCCAGGAACAGAGCGCCTTTATTCCTGGGCGGCTGATTTCGGACAACATCCTTTTGGCTTATGAATGTCTGCATGATATTAGGCAGAGAGGAGGGAAGACGTCGAAGGTTTGTGCAGTTAAGCTTGATATGGAGAAGGCGTATGATCAGGTGGAGTGGGCGTATCTAGAAGCTATGATGCTTAAGATGGGTTTTGGGAATGAGTGGGTGTCTATGGTCATGAGATGTGTCAAGTCCTCGGCTTGCAGGGTAAAGGTGAATGGAAGATTGTCAAGGGAATTCAGACCCACAAGAGGAATTAGACAGGGAGACCCTATGTCACCGTATCTCTTTGTCATTTGTGCGGAAGGATTTACGGCTCTGCTTAGACAGAAAGTCAGTGAGCAGGCTTTGAGAGGGATTCAATTCGGAGAGGAGGTGGTTTCTCACTTACTTTTCGCAGATGATTCTATCATTTTCGCCAATTGTGAAGAAAAGGGTATCAAGGCTTTAAAAGAGGTCTTAAAAACATATGAGGAAGGTTCAGGTCAGAAAATCAATATAGACAAATCAAGCATTTTTTCAACCCTCGGTGTAAACAGGAGGTGCGCAACAAAATTAAAGAGGGCCTTGGTATTTGGGTGGAAGCTAACAATGCGGTCTATCTTGGCTTGCCATTTGTGGTGGGGCATAAGAAGGAAGAAGTCTTTAACCCAATCCTAGAGAGAGTTGAGAAAAAATAAATGGCTGGAATGAGAAGTTTCTCTCAAGGGCCGGTAAGGAAATTCTGATTAAAGCGGGTGTGCAAGCCTTACCAACTTATGCAATGAGTGTCTTTTCGATCCCCATTGGTCTTTGCAAGAAAATTGAGAGCAAAGTGGCTCAGTTCTGGTGGGGAGGGGAGCCAAGTCACAGGAAGGTGGCTTGGAGCTCTTGGGAGAACCTTACAAAAAGGAAATGGGATGGGGGGTTGGGCTTTAGGGACTTAACTCTGTTCAATTCGGCAATGTTGGGAAGACAGGCTTGGAGGATCCTAACTAATCCACAGTCCTTGTGCGCCAGAGTCTTGAAGGCTAAGTATTTCCCCTATAGTGAGTTCTTGGATGCGCCTGTCCCAGGTAGGGCTTCTCAAACTTGGCGAAGTGTGTGTAGGGGACGCGATGTGGTAAAAAAGGGTTTAATCTGGAGAGTTGGCAATGGTAAACAGATAAGGGTGTGGGAGGATAATTGGATCCCTAGAGAGTCCTTACAAAAACCCCTCGGAAGGCCGACAGTGTCTACAATCAAAATGGTTCAGGAACTCATGCTACAAGAGGAGAGGAAATGGGATGAAGAAAAGATAAGGGCAAATCTGTTTCCCTGTGATGCTGAGGATATTCTGAACATTAGAATTTGCGAGTATTTTGCTGAGGATATTCCTGCTTGGCATTATACAAGCAAAGGGCATTACTCTGTTAGATCGGCCTACCACATGCTGAAGGAAGAAGCCAGACAGAAAGGTGGCAGTGTTGGAGGTCAAGGAAGTGGGTGTCGTTTGCAAAGAAGTCGATGCTGGAAAAAACTCTGGAGCTCCCACATAGCCCCGAGACACAAAGTCCTTTTTTGGCGCATTGCTAAACAAAATTTGCCGTTAGGCCAAAACCTAGTGAAACGAAACATCATCAGAGATCCCAGATGCGCCCATTGTGGTCAAGTCGAGGACGACAGTCATGTGTTCTTCCAGTGTCCTTTTGCGAAGAGGTTATGGAAAGATCTACGTTTTGAAGCTCGCTACAGAGGAGAAAGGGGGACAAACCTGGTGGACTGGATGCTGGAGACCGTAGAGCTGCTGGAAGAAGATCGGTTGGGCGTGTTGGCAGCGGGCCTGGCGGAGATTTGGAGAGCCCGGAATGAAGCGAAGTTCCAAGAGTTGGCAGCTGAACAACAGCGCTCCTCGGCTCGGGCAAAAGCAGATATAGAAGCTTGGGTCAAATCACAGAAGATAGAGAAGGGGGAAATTCCAGGCGCTGTTAAAGGTGTTGAGGGTCGAGAGCTTGGCGAACCTGTGACTGGAGAAGTACGAATCGAGGTGGATGCGGCGTGGAAGCCTGGAGATCTGACATCGGTGGCGGCGGTTGCAAGAAATGGAAACGGAAACCTCGTGGCGGCGGTGGTTCGGCCAGAGCGTGGAGTCTCTGAGCCGGCGGAGGCGGAAGCCCTGGCAATCTGGTTGGGTAGAGATCTGGGAGCTCGTCTGCAGCTGAGCGTTTCCGTGGTCGAATCGGATTGTAAGGCGGTGGTTTCGGCAGTGCGGCAGGAGGAGGAAGATAGGAGCAGGTGGGGGGCACTAGTGGAGAGCATCAAGGTGGCGTGCAAAAAGGGAATGCGGCTGGGCTTTATCCCGAGGACGCAGAACACTGCGGCCCACAGGTTGGCCAAATGGGGTAAAACGCTGAATGGAGTAGCTAGTTGGGCCGCAGATTGCCCGATTTGGTTTACTGTTTGGGGCCCGGAGGCCAGTGTAATTCCAAATTTGATTGTAAACGATCTGATCAGTTAATGAAAAGCTTTGCTATTCTCAAAAAATTCGATCTCACGCATTTTAGTCGCAATCAGACAGCAACTGGAGGATGGTTCTACAGTTTGAGATCAACGTCAGATTGTTCGGCCCAATCCTCCCCTAGCCCAATCCGGCAATCCCGAACGCGAGAGCGAACGACGCCCGTCCATCATCTCCTGCCGGCGCGCATGGCTCCTGCATCCGCATCGCCGCCGGCGGACGCCGTCGCACCGCGGGCGCTGGCCAAGTCCACCGTCCTGGGCGGCATGGGGGATCTGGACGCGGCCGTCTCCCTCCGCCTCCACGCGCTCTTTCTCCCCGTGCCGCGGCTCCTCCTCAAGGCCCTCGAGGTCGCCGGCGACGGCCGCATCTGGCTCCCCGTCCCCATCTCCCTGCTTCTGATCTCCACCACCACCTCGTCCGATGTGCCACCTCTCCTCGTCGGCCTCGTCGCCGGCCTCGTGCTTGACATCCTCTTCGTCGGCCTCGCCAAGGTCATCGTCCGCCGCCCGCGCCCGGCCTACAACGCCGCCGACATGTACGTCGCCGTCGCCGCCGACCACTGGTCCTTCCCAAGCGGCCACTCCTCCCGCGCCTTCCTCGTCGCGGCCTTCCTCGCTGGTGGCGGCCTCCACCGTGAGGCGCTCTTCCTGTGGGCGGCCGCGACGTCGGCATCCAGGGTGCTTCTTGGCCGGCACTACGTTCTCGACGTCGTCGCCGGCGCTTGGTTAGGCGTGCTTGAGGCCTGGCTAAGCACCTTGATCTTGAGACTCATGTGCGATCGCGCCACCTTTCTTGTATGCTAATTCTCGATTTATCAAGCATCGCTATCGCCAAGATGTAATTTTTGTGAGCAATTCAAGTTTGGCGAACCACCTACGTTTTAGCTCTTGAATTGAGCATAATTGATGATACGAAGGAGGAATTTTCAACATTATTTCTCTAAGACAGTTTTTGCTACAATTGTTGTTACTTGCTAGTTGTCCGTCAGTTCCTAATAATTGTAAAATTGTAAGGGACGGGTGCCACCAACTAGCAGTGATTTCTAACATAAGTACTCTGAATTACTTCGATGGACAGATGGTAGTAGCTAGATTTGCATCGCTTATGCAGTTATGCTTAGTTGCCGGAAAGGTTGGTTTCAGATTTCAGGTGTTCATCTTTTTCAGTGATAGTTGCTGCTTGCGCTTTATCTATGGACATTGGATTGACAAGCATGATCTTGCCAGATATTCCATGGTAATTTGATTCATCAGGCTGCAAGTATCACAGGCCATCTCTTATCCAGTTTGATGTATGAAATTGTGCCCTGTGCTTCCAGATCAATATGGAACTAGCACATGATTAGGAGCATTGTTCACTGTACTTCTGTTCTGTGAAAGCACTTGGAAGCCTGAGGATAGTGCAGAAAGCAATCAGTACAAGGTGCCGCTTCTGAAAGTTCCTGACGAAATCAACCTAATCAAATCAACGCTGCGTTCAGTGGGATATTCAAGGAGGACTTGGCATTGATCAATTGACTGTATCAGCGATAACCGACAACAGTCTTGGATGAGAAAACAAGGAGCGCTCGAGGAAATTTGGGCCGTTTTTGGCTGCACGGCATTGGATAATGCAACAACAGCACTGCTGGCATTATCCTGATCATGTTGGACCGTGACATCCTTGACGATGTGGGGGAGCTGGAAGTATGGAACAGCAGTAAGAGCTGACGAAGATCGTCTCAGCGCAGTAGCTTCAGATCTGAATGACGATGATCTAGCGGCTAGCGCTGCATGGTTCCGGATCAGTACCCCGAAGATGCTTATCTGGCCAGTGGTGCTCACAGGCACGGACAATTAGATAAATAGAAATAGATAAGAAATGTTATAAAAAAAGAAATAGATAAGAAATCTGTCGCTGACGCCGATAGCACCAATCTGAATGTCTTCCATGTATGAATTCTCTAATAACGTGAAGAAAAAAAGAGAACGATTGCGATGTTCGGAGGCTCATGATCTATTAGAGCTTTTCGGTGTGGACTTGCTCGTCTTCGATTGGGTGCACCGATTGAGTGCTATGTCAGATCACAACGTCACGGCCTTGATTGGGTGCGCCGATTGAGCGTTATGTCAGATCACAAAGGTCACGGTCTATGTGTAAGTGTAGCTTTTAGAGCACATATGCTATTACATGTCACTTTTCAACGTAACTGTTACCGCAAAGTGTCCAATATTGTGTGTGTTATTATAAAGTAGTGAAATTAGATACCTTTATCAACCATGTACATTGGATTTCCAATCGAATATAAACTAACACGCTCTGGCCGGTGGAACCCGCGTATGAAAATACGGTCTGATCAATGCAACCCACGTGTCATAGTGCCAACTCTCCCCTTCTCTTCAGCCTCACCTCTCTCTCTCTCTCTCTCTCTCTCTCTCTCTCTCTCTCTCTCACGCTACTCGGATGGAAGATGCTCGACGGCTAGCTCCTCCTAGGCCCAGCCTCCCCCCTCATTCCTCTTCGGGAGCTCCTCCTTAGGCTGACCTCTCCTTAACTCCTCCTCGAGTCTGCTTCTCCCTCTTCTCAAACCGTCGCTCCTCCTAGGAAACATGGTGTCCTGCTGCCACCTTCTAATGTCGACGAGCTCCTCCTTCACCTTGTGCCTATGCATGTTCCCGACGCGCGCTACCGAAATAGGGACGAGGGTGGTAGCGACGGCCGGAACCGATGACGAGGGTGGTGGTGGTGGTCGGGTTCGAGGATGAGAGTGGCAGGGCGGTCGGAATTGGGGCCAAGGGTAGCGACGATGGTCATAATCGGGGACGGGGAGGAGGGGAGTAGTGGCGGCCAGAATCGGGGACTAGGGTGGCGGCGGCGGCTGGATCTGTCACCAGCGCGGAGTATTACACTCACCTCCCTTAATGGGTTGACGCCCTCGTCAGCACACCACATATGCAACAATTTCAGGATCTCCCTTCAGTATGTGACCATGTTCTATGCCAGCCCATATGCCCGCTCCACTAAGCCCACACATGCACGCACAAAGAGGGTTGATGCTCTATTACCATCTATAACACTCTTGGTCCAATTTCGCATAGAACCCAACTTACCTACGAGGCTGACCCACGCATGCATAGCACTATTTTTGGGCTTTCAACATCGTTTCGTCAAAAAAGATTAATCCGGAGTAGAGTATTATGTTTTGTAGGGATCTCAAACAACAATTTGATGGAATGCAGGGGTCCCAGGGGATAGTTCGTAGAATGTTGCCTAAAGCGAAAGTGGGTAGCACACATCTCACGGCAAAACCAACGGTTCGCAGTACGCCAAAAATATCTGCCCACGGCGATCGATGATTTTCGGATAGTTGGCATCCGACGTGGTGGGCGTATCCAGCCAATCCAAACTGGCACGCCGCCCCCCTGCAGGCTGCCCAACAAATCCAACCACCAATCGCAACCAACGCGCGCAGAAACAAAAAAACAAAAAACGGAGGGCCTGCCCGTGCCCGGGTTGCCCACGACGGCGCGAGTCCCCGAGCCAAGAACCCCAATCGATCGATCAAATCATATCCGTGTCCCGACCCAAACCGCCGCCTAATCCTTGCTCAGTTCATGCCATCCCGAATTCCACCCTCCAAAGAGCCCTCCTCCGATTCGCGTCTCCTAGATCAACCTCGCCAAAGCTTGCTTCTTTGATTCTTTGCTTCCAGGAGCAGGAAGCGCCGCGCGGACCCCGTCTTGGATCTTCCGGCTTCCGCGTGTGAGGAGGGGAAGTGGAAGGGAAGGGAAGGCGAGCGCATTGGTTCTTGGTCTCGGGTTATCCCTCTGTATCTTGATCGGCGCCGCCATGAGCAACACGCTGCTTCGAATCTACCCTTCCGAGCTCAAGATGCCGTGTAAGTGCCTAGAGAGCTTCGCGCCGCTGTTTCTTGACTTTCGTATTGGTTGGCCTATTGGATTGGGATTTGGGACTGATCGGTCAGGTCGTTGCTGCTCCGGTGCCATCTGCAGTCGAGTTCAAGAAGCAGAATTCAAGTTGTTTTGAGCTGTTCAACAGGACCGATCAGCATGTTGCCTTCAAGGTGAAGAAACTTTCGCCTTTCCTTTTCCTGTTCGAAGCTGCAATCTGGTGCGCAGGGATCAGGATGATAGACTTACGATGCGCCGGCTCAATCTGCAGGTGAAAACAACTAATCCGAGGAAGTACTCGGTGCGGCCTACCTCCGGTGTCGTGCCGCCCAGGGGCTCATCCGGCGTCACAGGTGCGTCTGCTTTGCATAGATGATTGCTTCGTTCTTCTCGATCGGTTGATGCGTTGACTACATGTGCCATTGTTGGTTGGGGCAGTGATGATGCAGGCGCCGAAGGAGATCCCCCTGGATTACCAATGCAAGGACAAGTTTCTCGTTCAAAGCACCCTAGTGCAGGACGGGACAAAGCAGAGGGACATTGCCCCGGAGATGGTAAGTTCTTGCAGCACCCAAGCGTCTGGAGTGGTTGATTGATTGATTTGTGTGACATAAGTGTTGCGGTTTGTAGTTCAGTAAAGCGCCAGGAAGGGTAGTCGAGGAGTTCAAGCTGCGGGTGGTCTACATCCCTGCGAACCCTCCCTCACCTGTGCCTGAGGAAGCAGAGGAAGAGGTTGCATCCCTTGATTCAGAGGTGGACTACGAAGTGAAAAGACCATCCACGCTCGATGCTGTGAGTAGTGGCATTGCTGCTTGATGCTGAAAGTGTTGATGACTTGCTTGTCTCTAATGATGATTAGTGTGATCGGTTACTTTCCAGGCATCTAGGCATGATGAGGTGACTCTTAGATCCACTTAAATAAATACCACTGACACATTATTGTTAGGCTTTTGATATGGAGTAATACAACAGTTATTTGATCTCAGGTTGACAGAACATGAACAGTTCTTTTGCTGTTGCACATGGCACCTAATAATATGCAAATCATTACACGCTGAGAGAATGCACTCTAAATTATTCACTCTACATAGTATACAGTGGAGTTTTTTTCTTTCATCAAATTATATATATCTAGAAAGCATGCACTTGTGGTAACGAATTTAAGCTCTAGTTTAGCACTATCATATGCTTGTAAGGTACAGAATCTTCCCACATAACCTACCAACTGAACTAGATTTTAGAGCTCACAAACACGTAGCAATAGTTGGTCTCCTCTTTCAAGTTGTTCCCTTCCCCCGCAGTGGGCCTATGGGCCAGTGTCATCATCGGACAATGATACTAAGGCCTTGTTCTTTTCAGCTTAAATTTACTGAAAGTTTTAATCTAAAAAAGTTGTGACCCTCGAAAGAGGCTTCGAAGAGTTTAAAAAAATATAAAAATATTTTAGTAGTTTTAAGAAAACTATTTAAAATCTCACAAAATGACTATAAAGTATTACATTGTTTAGTTTGTACAAAAATAACAAATTTTAATTTAATTTAACCCGAAAAAACAAGAAAAGTCGTGGATGTGTATGCTTATTCGCTGTGTATTCTCATTTTTTTAGGATAGTGCTTATCGTCATAAGTTCGTGATATTAGTAATTTCTTGAATTATGTCAATAATAAAATTTTCTCAGCAATGTTATGTTTCTAACATTACTGGTCTGTTGTGATTCTTTAGGGCGTCTCTGCGGTCGATACGACAGAAGCTGATAAACTTCACCATGAAAATAAGAAACTTCAGCAGGAGCTGGTATGGATCTGTTTTCCTGTGGCAAGGAGACCGGCAATTTTATTTCTTTATCTTTGCTCTACTTTTACATTATTGTACAACTAAAACCCTTACTGCGCTGCTAGCATGTTATTTCACATGATTTGCTTTAAAAAAAAACTTTATTTAAGGTGCCGCTGTGTTTCCTCACGATATCCACAAAAACATGCTTCTTAATTCTTTTTAACAAAAAAAATGGAAAATATTTATTTTATCATTTTGACGATGCAAAGAAACTTGGAAAAAAACCTGGTAGAATTGCGCAGCTACACTAATAATATTTTAATGCAACAGGAAAACAGCGTTCAAAAAAATAAATGCAGCAAGAATCAGGGAGGCCTGACTCCTGAGAATTAAGTTTTGGTTTCTGATATCTAACGCCAGTCAATGTTGCTTCCTTTCAGGAACTGCTTAGGAAGGGAAGGCTGGCTCCCGTGGGATACTCAGCTATGTTTGTCCTTGCGGTCTTTGCGTTTTCTGTTCTTGCTGGATACTTGACGCCTTGACGGGAAGGGGAAGCAAAGTTTAGCCACGAACAGCAGTTACTTGCACATCGTTTTGCAGCACAGCTATGCCATGTCCCTTGACTGGCTTGGTCTCTTTCTTCCTTTTTAGTGTATAGCCTACACTGCAGATAGAGGTGTTCTGGGTTTGAAGTTATACGTGTGTTTGGATGTAAATGACTTTGGGAGCATACTTATTTTCTTTCGGGGAATATGCAGAAGACTCTGCATATCTCGTCCACTATGAGCAAGATCCATCGCGTTGAGTTGAGTTTTAGCATTCTTTTCTTTCCCCTTTTGTGAAAATGCGAGCCCCTTCTGGTTCCAGTTTCTACAATCTGGTGCTCCCGTTTTGTTCGTGGTTACTGGCTGACCAAACATGTGCATTCCCAAATCCCAAGCTCATGTGCCAGATAAGGAAGGGAAAAGTAGGTGGTTGCCACAAAACCGCAGCTTGGCCCAAGTAAAAAAAAAAGATGTCAATTTACTCCGTGAACTATCTATGTAACTATGTTTGAGCCAAATCGGTCATTAGGATATAAACAAGATGAGATTTGTCTCTAATTCTCAAGATTATTTGCAACTCAAAAATGTGTAATCCTAGATTTTTCAATTATGTGCCGTTAACACGTGGATCTTAGATTAGTCACTCATATGTCACTAACATGTGGGTCCTAGATCCGTATGTTAGTGACATTGTGACTGCAAACCTTAGAGTGCACACCTTTTCTAAATTAATTCTTGTCAAAGCTATATCAATTTGGTCCTTTGACAAGTTAAACTTGGACAAGCTTTGAGTGGTTTTCATTAATGCATCGTTCGCGAGCTCTATGAGTGGTTTTCATTGATGTGCCATTCACGTGAACTGTTTTGTGTGACATACATGTGTGCTTTGCATCCATGTGACATAGGTTTTCATTGATGTGTCATTCACGTGAACGGCTTTGTGTGACATACATATGTGCTTTTCATCCATGTGACATCCACCTCATGTCATCCTCCCGCTCCAAATCTCTCGTCCTCTTCTATATTAGGGTCATTTGACCGACCAAACTTGGCTCTGCAAGTGGTTTTTGTTAGAATATATGAGCTTAGCCTAATATATTTAAGAATAATTCTAAGTAAATCTTGAAGGCCCGTAGGCTCGCCTTGTGGAGGTAGGCGTGGAACTATATAGTACCACCTTGCTAGTTGTGGTGAGACTTCATTTCAATCTCTATATATAGCATGTGGCCACCACCCAATTGTGATCCCATTATGGTTCCAATTTCTAGCATTTGATACTCCTGTTTTGTTCACGATTATCTATTTCACCAATGTTAAAAGAGGAAGTGTCCATTTACTCCATAAACTATCATTGGGCAAATTAATCAATGTGGTGTAGACCCATATGAGATTCGTTTCTATTTCTTGGAAGGTCATTCACCACTCAAAGATGTGAAATTTTAAGATTAGCTACTCATGTATCACTAACATGTGGATCCTACTCCCAAATGTAAGTGACATTGTAACTAACAAATCCTAGATTGCACATCATTTGTAGTGCCAAATCATGAATTTATTCCTTTTCAAAACCATGTTGATTTGGCTCTTTGACTGGTCAATCTCAGACAAGCTTTATGAGTGGTTTTCGTTAATGTCTCATTCAGATGGTTAGTTTTGTGTTACATACATGTGTTTTACATCCACGTGATATGCACATAATGTGGTGTGCCACGTGATATGCACATAATGTGATGCGCTCTCCAAATCTTTTTTTCTCAGCTATATTAGAGCGCTTTCACTAGTTGAACTTGGTTATGTGAATGGTTTTCACTAATATGGTGTCTACGTGGACGATTTTGGAGGTGTCATGGTAGACACATATGCGCTTTGCATCCATGTATTGTCCACATCATCTGATCTCTTCTCTCCAATTCCCTCTCCCTCTTCTATTATATGATCCTTTGACCGGTCAAATTTGTTTTTATGAGTTGTTTTCATTGATGTGGGGCATTCACGCTAGCAAGGTTCAAGAAATCGCTAATCGGTAATTAAGCAGTGAGTTAGGGATTAGGAATTAATTAGATTACTCAGGATTAATAAAAAATTAATTGGTTGGCATTAACGGTGAGTTTTAGTCATTTAACATTTTTTTTACCTTGATAAACCCACCTTTACTTTTCTCTTTTGTTTAAACATCCACTCATCTCTCGTCCTCATGGTCATACTAACTAAGCCTAGCCAGTTTCTCTCAACCCTAGTGCCAAGCTACTTTTGTCCACATCCCACACCAAGTACCTCAATCTCCCAAGTAAAGTAGGCTAGTTGCAATTAGACACATCTAGAAGGTGAGAGCAAAGCAAGGCAGGGAGACACACAATTACCTTCCACGCCAGAGCAGAGGAGGACGCGTGGCAGCTCGGCGTAGAGCAGGCGTTCAAACCCCCACGCCGAGCAGAGCAGGATGCGTGGCAACTCGGCGTAGAGCGGGCAATCAGACCCCTACGTCGAGCAGAGCAGGACGTGTGGCAGCTCGGCGTAGACCGGGCGTTTAGACCCCCACGCCGAGCAGAGCAGGACTCGTGGCAGCTCGGCGTAGAGCGGGCGTTCAAATCCCCACACCGAACAGAGCAGGACGCGTGGCAGCTCGGCGTAGAGCGGGCGATCAGACCCCCATGTCGAGCAAAGCAGGACGCGTGGCAGCTCGGCGTAGAGCGGGCGATCAGACCCCATGCCGAGCAGACCAGGACGCGTGGCGCCTCGGCCGAGCAGGAGGGCGTAGGTCCCACTTGGCAGGTGCACACGCGCAAAGAGGAGGCTTCCCTGCGAAGGCTTCTCCAACGTTCAACGTATCTGCGGCATTAAATGCAAGGATTTGGGCGTGCAAGACCGAGAGAGATGATTGCTTGCACTATAGCCTGTTCGGCGCACTGTAGCGGTCATTCCATCACTGAGCGGTGGCAGGGGCAAAGTGGTGCCAGTGTCAGGCGCCTCCCACGTCTCGTCCAACCCGAAGATCGGAGGAAGTCAGTTATGAAGTGGGCGTCAACAGGAGCAAGTGGGCAGCGCGCAGCGGCCAGAGTCCAACCTGTGGGCCCCATCCACCGCATTCTCTCTCACTCTCACTCTCTCTCTCTCTGACCATTTGTCCGTCCCTTCCAGTATAAAAGGGCACGGGGGCAGAGGGGGAGAGGGTTGGATCCTAGGCCATTCACACACACACACACGCACCCCATTGTAAGAGCTCTCGAGCTAGAGCAGTCCAGATCTCAGTCAATACCACTCTCGCAGAAGTAGGACTTTTACCCACATCGGGGGTCCGAACCTGGGTAAAACGGTTGCCTCCCTGTGATTGTGGGTCGAAGCGAGCTAGTGACGAAAATTCCCCCTGACCGAAGCAGTCAGAGGCAGAGACCAAGTGATGACTGAGAGCGAGGAGAATAGGGTAGTGGTTACTTTAAGTGAGGAGTACAGAGGTAGAGAGCAAGCCAACATTGTCCTTCCTAGCACCCAATCGACAATAGAGTCGACACAATGGATGACGATAATGTCTCCTCCCTAACTAGTAAGCCAATCACAAAGCACTAGCCCAAATACTCCTTTGCCCTTTTCATGTGTGGGGCACAAATTCCAAACACTCGGCCAAGGTTCACTCGGGACTGATCGGGTTTAAGAAGGACCGATTAATCGGGTTGACCGATTAATGGTCGACTAGGGGTAAAATCGCATCAGATCACCGCCGACTAGGGATTAATCGCTCAATAAATGAGGATTAATCCTGATTTTTAGAACCTTGCATGCGAGTGATTTTGTGTGGTGTGGTGGACTTGTGTACTTTGCGTTCATATCATATGATGCTCTCTCCAAATCTATTGCCTTCTATCTTAATTAGGGTCACATCTTTTACCATAATTTGAGATTAAATCGACTTTTTCTAGAAAAAATCATGTAATGAAAGAAGACACCAAAGATAAATGGTGGTAGCATACATGCGTTGGGTTTTTCATCTTTTTGAAAAACTGGCGGGCGCTCTGCCCATTAAGTGGAGTGGTAAAACACATACAAGTAAAAAAAAAAAGCTATACAATGGTCAAGAAAAAATAAAATTAAGAAAAGAAAATGAGAAGGCTAATCTCAACGAGTTGAAAAGTTATGATCAACCATGACCATCCGCCCCCAAAACCATGACTATATATCCGGCCCAAAAGCCAAGACCCTGCTAGGCTGCTAGTGATGTCCTGCTTGATCAAAAGGAACACACGATCAAAAGTCAAGACCATTCTGAAGATCCTTCGGCTCATTTTTCTTTCAGATATTCCAAGCTCTATATTTCACTAAACCATCAAAATTTTGCATTTGTGCTTTCTGTAAGGTTTTCCTCGTGGATTGCCATCAAATATTTAAGGCTATCTTGTCCCGTCAGTTGATCTTTTGGTCCCCTTGATTCGCGGTTTGGTTGAGCTAAAAATTAAAATCTTTCAAAAAAGACATGAAAAGACTAAAAAACTTATAAAGAAATTGAATCTTCGAGAAAATCTTATAAAGACTCGATTTTTTTAATAAAATGTTATATCGAATAGTCTATAAAAAATTAATAAATTTTAATACAAACAACAAAACCGAGCCTAATCAGGAATCAACGGAGTCTTTTCGAAGTTGCTCTGCCTCTTGTATTATCCGCCGCCACACTGCGTTCATATATACATGCATTGAGTTGATCAGCCACAGAAAATGACGGTCTTTTCGAAGTTGCTCTGCCTCTTGTATTATACGCCGCCACACTGCGTTCATACATGCATCGAGGTCACTGACTCGGTGACTCCGTCCGGCACTCCCAGAGGCCAGAACCACAAGCGGCCGCCCCAACCGCGAAAGCTCCGACTCCGAGGCGCTCGCCGCCGTCGGCGGCTGGTGTCCTGAGAAGCAGAGTACTGCTTTTTGTTGGGCCATGCCATTAGCCCAGGCGCAAAGGCCCCGACTCGTCAGAAGTGTAGTACTGCTTCTGTTAGGACATGCCAACGGCCCGGACACCGGAGCTCCTGGGCTGCTCGCACATACGAAACTGGCTGCCTCCGTGGCCCGGTCTATAACCAGTCCGACCGTATTACACGCTTCATATGATAAAAACTTTAATGTTTTAAAAAGAAATAATTTTGTTCTTGCCACTGCAAAGTTGTACAATATTATTTTCGCCATCGTATAGTCATACTTTGCGTTCTTGCCACTACTATTTTATGCTCCATTCCGTTTATGCCACTTCCATTAGTCAGAATGAGTTTAAGACCTAGTTCTTTTCAGCTTAACAGTTTAATGGCTTAACAGCTTAACGACTTATCTACGTTTTGAAAACACATATGCTTTGAGTTTTTTTTAGTCCGTTTTTTCGTTCTTTGGAAGGTGAGTTTTAACGTTTTAAAAAGCAAGTCAAACGAAATGTATCCAAATCTCGAGACTACCTCGAAAAACTCTCGAAGTTTAGTCATTTCAGCCTTTCAGATCAGCTCAAAAGAACAGGGCCTAAATGTTGGTCACGGTGCAAGGCTTATTTGAGAAGACTCCTGTGAAATAACGGTCAACTAGTTTTGACTGATGGAAGTGGCATAAACAAAATGGAGCACAAAATAGGAGTGGCAAAAATAGAAGTATGATTATATGATGACAAAAACGATATTGCACAACTTTATAGCGCCATAAATAAAATTTCTCCTTTTTAAAATCGACATGGTATTTAAAATTAAAATTTGACCTTAATTACTATTTTAATTTATTTCTAAAATTAACTAAAATTATGATATCATGAGTTTTTTTTAGACATGCATGCATGCATGCATGTGTGTGTAATAAGAGCTCAATCTAAATAGTTTAAAAAGAGCGCAAATCTCAAATATCAAAATTTTGTGATATGACAAACCAATCTGAGAGTGAGAGCGGGCGCGCACATATTATAAGCCAGTGATCTCAAAGCACAAAAACTGTCTCTAAAGTAAACCACACCAGATAAAATAATTTCATTTGGCTAATATACATGATCACTTTTAGTTTTGGGTTTTTTTTTGCATCTCATTGCATAGTGGATAGCCTTTCATGTGTCATCACCTAGTCGTCTCTCTCTTAATTAATTATTTGACACCACAATTGCTCTAGTATTATCGTTTATGCCATTGTTGAAAATCTATTTTTTTATTTAAGCTATTTAATTATGTAAAATAACAAAAAAATACATGTTATCATATGTGCAATACTTTCAACCTATACTTTTCTTGGTATTTTTATGAAAGTTTTTATGCTAAACGCATTAAAATGTTTTGGACAAAAAAATATCTTCAAAATACTAAAAAGAAATTCAAAATTTTCATACTTAATAACTCTGTGTTTTTTTATAATTTTTAATGATGTTCACATAGTTTAAACAAAATAATATGTTCCCAGGGCGGAGGTTGTCATTGGCGACTTCGTCGGATGAGCAGTGGCTCGGCAGCTCGGTGCAGCTCAGCCCCATGCAATGTGGCTTGGCGCACTGACTGGCGCGCGCATGACTGGCGTGTTGGTCGTCGGCGGCAACGGGTGTGGCGGCCAGCTCGAGAGAAAGGAGGAGAGGAAGGAAGAAGGAAGAGGAAGAGGAAGGACCCAATTTTTTTTGTTTGGAGTTTGTAGGGTTTTTTTTTGAAAAAAATCAAATGAGAGGGTAAAGGACGGCGCATGGGTCTCAACGTGCAACCAACGGCTTGGATATACCAAGCAATCGCTCATGCGAGAGGTAACGGTTGTTCTATTAGGTAAACAAATCAATTGCTATTGGTTACTAATTAGCTTGTATAGAAGCATTGCTGTATCACACACATAAGGCTAATGGGATTCGCTCTAATGCTAATTAACAGGAATTTCCAATTAATGATTAATATTTTTGCTAATTATCATACAACTGATTTTTAGATAAGTCTTATTCGATCTTCCACGCGTCTATTTTTTGTTAGATCTTTTATATATCATATGAAGATGCGTAGAATATCGATCAAGAGTTAAATAACTCTCGCATCGAGCTAATCCCTATCGATAATGTTCAGTGTCGGAAATGAATTGCGGTCTGAAACACCTTTTCTTCGGCTGTTGGAGGACGTCGGGGGACACTACATACAACATAGCATTTCCACGGTCTGGCTAGCCCCATCCTGCCTGTGAAAGAACCGATAATAGCCACACGTACAGGTAAAAATATCTTATGAACAGTTAGCTAATTAAAACCTCCCCTGTCGTGTTCCATATGTTGTTTCCTTGTGCGTATATAAGCCCCGTCTCACAATAATGCAGACTGCAGTCGATCACGAGACTTTGTTGCTTTCGGCAACTTGAGATTAAAAGAAAAGGAAGCGATCGATGCCGACCTGTGTCGCGCGACCTAGCTCGGATCAGTCATCAGTGCACATCATGGCGGTTCCAGAAGGAATTTCTACATGCCAATGAAGGTCGTAACTCGTAACTAGCACATATATATATATTACTAACACTAGTGTTTTCTGGGGTAAAACAACCAAAAATGCTGGCTCGATCGTTTGCATGGTGTTTGCGAAGAGCGAATGCGATGGTGCACTGAGTCCACCTCTCCATCGGTCTCGATCTTTTCATGCACGCATACACTGGTGTGTGGTGTCTGAGCTAGCTGTGCGACCTGTAAATCGCAGAGCTTGCCCGTTCGTTTCAGCTGTTCGCTCGTGCTCTCTCAAGCTACCCGGTGATGAGGTTACTCCTCGGTTCGCGGTTCTGTTGTCACGGTTCTGATTTGGTTTATAAAATTTATCAATTTTTACGGACCATTCACTGTAATATTTTTTAAAGTTTAGTGGAGTTTTTCTCAAAGATTTTAAAATATTTTTAAATAAATTTTTTTTGTCTTTTTAAGTCTCTTTTTAAATACTTCTAATTTTTTCAACTACAACCAAGCCAAACCAAACCACAACCACGAATTAAAGAGTGCCTAGTGTTGTTGCCCTCTCCGTTGTGCACAGGGGCAGGAATGCAGGATCGGTCGAGCTGGCCAGGGTCCCAGGGAGGCAGACCGGCAGAGATCGAGCCAGAGAGTGAGAGATGCATCAGATATACATGCATGGGCACTCTAGGGCAGCACAGCCACACAGCATTGACCACCCGGCCCACAAGACCACAAGCCCGGCAAGCAATCGAGCAGTACTCTTGGAGCCTAGCTACTGCCAATCTGCCATTTTATCTTGCCAGCTCAAGGCACACCCTTCACCATCCACGGCCACCTTGCCTCCACATGGGCTCCCTTCTTTGCCTTGCTAGCTACCAATCTGCCATTTTTTTTTGGGAAAATTTGATATATGCCACTGTAAAATGACCGGATCTGAGATATGCCATTACTTAACCGAAAATCTGCTACGTGCCATTACAAAGTGCCGTTTCTCTAAAATATGCCATTATGACGTTGTTAACACCTAATCTCCCTTAATCTTTCTTCTTCCTCTCTAATCTCTCCCTAATCTTTCTTCCTCCTCTCTAATCTTTCTTCCTCTCTCCCTCTCTCTCTCCTTGGTTCCTCCCTATAGCCCCTTCTCCTCGCCGCCGCCGCCGCCACCCTCCCCCTCATCGACTTCCTTGCGAGGAGGAGGTGGCGGCGGCGCGAGGGGAAGCGGCGGTGGTGCGAGGGGAGGCGGCGGCGGCGGCGCGGGAAGGAGGCGGCGGCGGCGGAGGGAGGAGGCCGTGCGGGGCTGGCGGCGCAAGGAGGAGGCGGCGGTGCAGGGGAGGCGGAGTGAGGAGGAGGTGGCCGTGCGGGGGAGCGGCGCGAGGGGAAGCGGAGTGAGGAGGAGGCGCTCTGCAGGGAGGAGGCCGCACGGGGAGGAGAGGTGGCCGGCGGCGGGGAAGCTTGGGGAAGGGGGCGGCGGCCACGTGAGGAGAAGGTGAGGGAGAGAGGGAAGAAAGATTAGAGAGGAGGAAGAAATATTAAGGAGAGATTAGAAAGGAAGAAGAAAGATTAAGGGAGATTAGGTGTTAACAACGTCATAATGGCATATTTTAGAGAAACGGCATTTTGTAATGGCACGTAGCAGATTTTCGGTTAAGTAATGGCATATCTCAGATTCGGTCATTTTATAGTGGCATATATCAAATTTTCCCTTTTTTTTGGGTGCAATTAGCAAACCTCAAAGATTTTTCGGGATTCCCTTTTGAGTTGAAAAGGCTGCTTCTGATTATAGCATGAAATGTTGTAGGCTCTCGATGAAAAATTTCAAGAGGCTCGAAAATTACTAAACTTCAGTTTTGATGCCCTTGAGATAGAAAACTAAGATCTTCAAAAATGCATGGCAACAAAGTGTTGAAACGTTTGGCTTGTAAATAGATAATAACTATGTTGCTGTATACTATATACAGGGGTTGTTTGGTTAATAGCCGTCGGTGGCCATGCCATTTGTTTGCGCGTCCTAGAGATTTGATCGTCGTTTGGTCCATGACCAATGAACGACACATTGCTCAAAGAATTTGGCGATCCGCTCATTTTTCTTTTACGCGCGATGGCACGTGACAACACCAAAATTGAACGCCTTTTGAAGGCTCTCCTTTCCGTAATTAGGATGGCATGCACGGTCTAGGGATGCAAATGGGCCGACCCTAGGGTCACCTTTGGCGCGTCCTAGAGATTTGATCGTCGTTTGGTCCATGACCAACGAACGGCACATTGCTAAAAGAATTTGGCGATCCGCTCATTTTTCTTTTACGCACGATGGCACATGACAACACCAAAATTGAACGCCCTTTGAAGGCTCCTCTTTCCGTAATTAGGATGGCACGGTCTGTGAGGGTTGCCATCCAAATAGATCCATAATCTGATTTTATGGTGAAAAAAATAGGTCCCTCGATCACATTTTTGTTTTTGCCCCCATAATTGTCATTTCCATAAATGTGAGGATGTACCGGTAGTGCTACTACGCAAACAGATTCGCGTGTTTGCGCACGTAAGCACACTCTAATTCCACAAAATTCTTGTATCAAAAAAATCCATAGCATTCTGGAGGGTACACCGTACATGGTTGGAACAGGCAAACACGTACATAAATGTTTTGTAATGTTAAATTGAGCACATTTGCATGACAAATGTTGCCGTACCATTATCAACATATATGAGTTATGTTGCAGTGAACTTGACAAAGTTGGGGATGCGCGATATCTGTAAATTATTTCATGACGTGCCATTTTGACAAGATTTTCAGTCAAGATCAACTTCTTCAGCTTGTTGTCCTCGTCAGCATCTCTCTAACCTATAGTAACCTACCTAACCCTTTAATTATATACCAAAAGTATGTATCTAGTTTATAATTTAGCTTTGCACATTTTATAATCTCCAATGATACTTAGGGTGGCCTGCGTACGTCAAGAACCTTACTCGAGACTCGCGAGTAACCCTCTCTCAGCTCAGGTTTTTGATCAGCCCGTGCTCCACTCGTTTGTGAACGAGTCTGAGCCTAGCCTCTCTTCGGCTCATTTACTTTATAGGCCTAACATAGATCAACTCAGTCACTATTTATATCTTCTTTTCAATTATTCATCTACATTTCTCTCTTCTATTTTATTTATTATATTAATACAACCTAAGTTAGGCTCCTATTGGTCATGCCTTTAGCAAGTCCAAACCGAGCCGGCCCTGGTTCAGTCATGGATCGTTAGTGGCTCATTTGGATGGCCAAAAGGCCACTCCGCCATTCCACTTTGGCCCATCCTGCATCCTAGGCCTACTTACTGATCACCCATGGATTTGAGGACACCACCCGTCTCGTGCTCAACTTCTATCATAAATCGATCCCCCCCCCCCCCCCCCACACTTGTCCCCTTCATGCATCTGAGGAGGAAGCCTCCTCCAGGAACGCATCTGAGGGTACCGTCCCCTTTAGATTGCCTCCGTCACTGATCTTAGGATGTCGCCCTCTCTTGCTAGTCTTTGGTCGAGGGTTCAATTGTGGGTCGTCCATCTCTGCCCATGCATTCAAGATCCCAGAGCCACTGTCACCTCCCGCCTAGTGCCCCTACTGCCGCTTGGCACCACCTGTTAGCTTTCTTTGGCTTAGCTCACTTGCCAAACAAGCTCAAGCCAAGCCTACTTCCTGGCTCAGTCACTCGAACAAGCCCAAAGAATAATTGATGTAAACCTATTTTTGTTTGTTGTAACTTTGATTTTAATTTGTTCTCGGACTATCATGTTTTATAGGTATGTTTTTCAAATTTTAATAGTACGGTTCTCACAACCATTTTTCTAAGTTTCCTTCGTCGGTACTTTCCTCAAATTTCAAAAAAAAAATTTGAGTTTCACTCATTTAACATCAAGTTTCATCATTAGGGTTCACGAGTTTTAATAGTCATTTTTCCATGTTTTCATACTAACGTCGGTACGATATCAGCACATCCGATAAATTGGACACCTGATTCCTAGCATCCGTCTATTAAATTTTGTGGTTACTAATTGACGACTCATTTTAGAATTTTCTGGTAGGAGCAGAAACAATACTATCCCCATTTTCTCTTAATTTGAAAAATGCATGATACTGAAAATCAAGACATTCTTCCAATTTTCTTCAATTCACTATTGATTACTCTATTTAACTCATGTGGTGTAACTGTTTTGCCCTTGTTTCTTGCCTGGGCAGCACGACGGCGGCAGGGCTGGCGTGGCGCCGGCGCCATCCCGACATGGCTGCGACGGCGGAAGAGGGGGCGATGGAGTGGGGAAACAGGGGTGGAGGAGGGGAGGAGTGATGGGGCGGGCGAGGCGACAGGGAAGCTTAGCGGAGTCTTGGCGGCGAGCAGCAATGGCTGGAGGCAAGGAAGTCAGGGGGAAAACAACAAAGTCATGCGAGGTAAAAAGGGTAAATCAATAGTATATTTGAAAAGATAAAAAATGTCACAGAAATTAGAAATTCATATGCTCGGTGTCATGCGAGTCAAGACTATCGAATTTAATGTTATTTGAAATGAGACGTGCAGCGTGTGGGTGTCACTGAGCCTATTCTCCCCGCCTTCGTCCCCTGTCGTACAGGTTCGAATCGCTTATTCTCCCCGCTTTCGTCCCCTGTCGTACAGGTTCGAATCCCAATTTCGCCCAATTTTTTTATCTTCTTTTTCGTGTTCCATGGCGCTCAGTAGCTGGCGTTCAAAATAGCACCGTTGACATGCATCGGTTCCGAGAGTCAAATTTAGTCACCCACGTAACAATATCCGAAAGTGCTCACTACTTTACACTATATAACGAGAAAAACCTATACATAAATATATTTTAAAAAATATAAAGAACATCAATGCAAGTTTAAGGGACCGATGAAACGCGTTGAAATTTCAGATGGCCCGTGCATAAGTGCATTGGAGCCATCTAATTTACATGCATCTTGGGGCTATTGGGTATCGCTCGGATATCTGTGCGGCACGTGAAATACATACTGACGTGACGTGTGACCAATACTACAAGTTCACTTTTACAAATTACAGTGAACAAATTTTCCTACAGAGCAAGCATGAAGCATGTATCGAAGTGATCCTCTAGCTATCCCTGTTGTGTCACAGACCCATAGGACCATCCTACATTCCTACACAATGTTGATTGTTAATCATAAACCTTGAGGAAGATATATCCTTGAACATAATTATTTGTAGGAGGGAGTACTGTTCTGACAAAAATGAGGCTAGTACTACGGAGTAGGGTTTTTTTTCAGCGCTGTTATTTGGCAGATGCCTGCGCTGGGGACTTGCGCGCGCCTACCCCTCCATGCAGCTGCAGGCCCTCAGCACAATGTGCAGGCGTGGGGCACATCCGGATAGGTCTCAGCACGCGCCACGTATGCCATGCGCAGCCTCAATTATGTCTGACTTTTTTCACCAAAACAATTCATTTTCTGTCTAATGAAAAAGTGGAAAAACGGTACCAATTTACTGAAAAACATATTTTTTCCAACTTCGTACTGTTTTTTTCTAGAGAGTTTGCACTGTCAAATATGAAAACAAAATAAATTTATAATACATCAAACCTCGCGTAAAAAATTCCACTATCGCTACACATATTTTCAGTTAATGGAAATGTGGAAAAACAGTAGAAATTTAGTGGAATTTTTTGCGCCTGCACGATTTCATAAATTTCATGCGCCTATACGTTTTCCAGTGTTTTTGCACTGTTTTTTCACCTTTTGTTTCACTAGAAAAAGTGTATATTTTTTGGCAAAAATTCCACTGAAGATCAGAGATGCCTTTTCTGCCTTCTGCGCATAACCCCTGCAACTCTGCAAGATTCCACTAGGTGAAGGCGCCTGCCAGGGAGCCGGTCCTTTTTTTTTTTCCTGCAAAGTTCTGCAGGTTCTCCCCCTACAAATACCCACGCGCCCGGCAGTGAGAGCCTACTCACACAGTTGCATGCACTTGCACTCCTAGCTAGCCGTGTGTGTGTGCAGGCGCGCTTCACCGTCGGGTCGTTTCCAGTAGCCACGATGGCATCCAAGGCCTTCCTCCTCGTGGCCCTCAACCTGCTCCTCGTCTTCACGGTGGCCAGCGCCTGCGGCTGCGCCTGCGGCAAGTGCCCGACGCCGCCGTCGCCGTACTACAGCAAGTGCCCCAAGAACGCGCTGAAGCTGGCGGCGTGCGCCGACGTGCTGGGCCTGGTGAGCGCCGAGGTCGGCCAGCCGCCCGCCGAGCCGTGCTGCAGCGTCCTCGGCGGCCTCGCCGACCTCGAGGCCGCCGTCTGCCTCTGCACCGCCATCAAGGCCAACGTGCTCGGCATCAGCATCGACATCCCCGTCAAGCTCAGCCTCCTCGTCAACTACTGCGGCAAGAACCTCCCCAGTGGCTTCATCTGCGCTTAATTAAGCTAGCTTATTAGACGTGCGTACGCACGTAGTCGCGTCATGCATGCATGCAGCCGCGGCGCGCACGCACGAAGTGGCTTATTAATATGGGTGCATGCATTAGGTTTCGCAGATATTTTTTGTCTGGTTAATTACTCTCTGTTTGGTTCTGAACGTAGAACGGCCAGCTCCAGATCGACCCTATTAACTGTATGTGTGTGTTTTGCCTGCTTTGTTCTCTGATCATTACTCCTAATTTGGTTTGGTGGAGAATCTCTCTCCAAGGAACTGCATGCATGCATGCGAGCAATGCTCTTTGTTTTATTTTGTATTTGCTGCCTACTGGGCGGTTGTAATTTGCTTGCAATTGATTTCATGTATTTCATACCTTTTCTTTGGACACTTCAATTCGGACCCCGCATTTTTTTTCATAAAAGATAGAACACTTACGGCCAATTCCCTAGCCGGCTATCCAACTGTACAAGATAACTAAGGTTTGCTTGTCAGTTGTCACCTAAAATATAAAACGCTGTTGCTTCTGTACGGGCGCATGCGAAACCGCAGCTCGTGCAGGCGATTCGCTCACCCAGGCACTCGCCGGATCACGGGGTGATCACTGGTTTCTTGTTCTTGCTAGCCCGCTAATCAACTTCACTGGCAAAATTTGGCGCGCCAGGCGGAGCAGTCTGACGCGGCGAAGGAGCAGCTCGACGAGGTGGGCTCCCCAGAGCGCGCGCTCCTCACCGGCGCGGCCGTGGCCGCCGTGCTCAAGGCCGCCGCCGTCGCTGCTCCGACGGCCCGTCGATCTACTCTTCTCTACCTCTCTAATTTGCTGGATTGGTAGCTTACAGAGTTTTTTTTCATTTTTTTTATACTTTTTTTAGTACTTCTGTACGGTGAAATTTCTGTACAATCATACTGAAAAAAGGATCGCCTGCACTAAACGCAAAACGCAGGCGCCTGCGTTCTAGTCGGTCCCAATATAAAACTCCTGGTAGAGGACAGGTACGCATGCTTCGTCATCAATGGGTGAAAAGCTAGTAAGGACTAATTAATTGACCAAAAGGCAGGGGCGGATCTATAGTATAAGGACCGGTGTCATGCGACACCAGTGTTTTTCGAATAATTCTTTGTTTTTTATAGCTACCTTATTAGTATATATATACCCATAAACCTATAGTTTGAAGCTAAAAACTAGTGATTTAGAGTTAAAATGACCCCAACGACCCCAGTGACTTGTTTTCTTGGATCCGCCCAAAGGTCGGTGGTGTGTATGCCTATGCTCCCTCTGTACACTTTTATAGGACATATTTCGCCCCTACCGACCGACCTGGACTTTTCGCCCAACTGGCTCCATTTTCTCTCAGGTGGTCAGGAAGCACAAAATGAAGAGATCTACGCCATTCACTCAAGTCGGTTTGATCCGAGGTCAACGCTTCCTTCGCAATTGGGTGACTTGGCTCTTATGGAAGCCATGCCTAACGACCTTAACTGTCAAAACCGACGCAAGGGGAAGATCTACACCGCACAATTATCATCCTAGGCGAAGTGGATCAACCCAAGCCCAGTCGGCCGACCGGGCTAGGTCGGCCGACCGCCTTGGGGTCCCCTTTGAATTCTCCTTCGAATGGTGGCTTGCTTACACGTGTCCCATGACGTGGAGCTCACTCATTGGCTGCGGATGGCTATAAAAGGACCACCTCACCTCACTTGAGAACACACACCACACCACATCCCTCTCATTTGGAGTTACTCTTCACTTGTTAGAGTAGTTAGTTTGGTAGTTAGAGTTGAGTCGAGCTGAAGCTCGGAGTTCCGGAATCGTTTTTGAGAATTCGGGTAATAGCTCTTATATCCTTTCCCTTCTGTAAGACCTTGCTTTTATTATATAAGTGTCTTTCATTATCTGTACTGAGCATATTTACACTAAGTGGGAAGTGTAAATTATTAGAGCGGTTGATTAAGTTCGCCTGGTTCCGAGTCTGGGTTCATTCTCATGTGCTTATAATAGCGTAAGTATTGAACTTGGATCGTCTACCTAGGATCCGGGGAGGAGTGATCAGATATAGACTTGGTTTACATCCAATCCAACGTACTTTGTGGTAGGTGGTGGCAGCCCTATCCATCTGAGATTCATCTCACGCGTAAACCACTGTGTTAGGATTTGGACCAGTAGGTCCCAATCGGGGGGGTGATCATAACCATTCGGTGTTTTTAACTGATAGCGGGTGGTAGTGAATCTGCCGAGCTTCGGCAAAGTTCTTAAAAAAACCCTTCAAACTCATATCTGCTAGCTCAACCTGATAATTGATTGCACCATTAAGGAATTTTATACTCTTTTCGTTATCCTCCCAACCATCTGTCTAGCTTATTTTTTTATACTCCTTTGTGTGTGTGTGTCACCGGTCTTATTATTTTATTATATTATCTTGTCCTTACCCTTGTTAACTAGCTGGCTGGTATATTAAATAATATCGATATTAGAATTATCCTTCTCCCTCTTTCCCTGTGGATTCGATACTCTGTAATACTCCCGAGTGAAAACTACAAACGATATACATCCGCTTGCGGATTATTTCTAATAGCGTAAGAATCGCCAACAACCAGCCGCTCCACGCCAACAAGCTTTTGCACCATCGACAAGGCAGTGGTCGATCGACGGACACACACAGCAGGGCGCGCGTTGTCGCAGCCTCGCAGGCTCGCTGCCACGTACGTGCACTATACATAGTTACACCCAAAACCAGCATTGCCCTGCACCTTAGTGCTGGTCCCTGCATGCGCCTGCATGCCCAGACGCATTTTCACAATATTTTCCTTTTTCATTTCCTCCCATCGTTTTTTTCATTCCCTACCATTCTCTATATTCAATATCTCCATCACGCGCGCCATCGCCCAAATTCTCTCAGCCTCTTTGAGCTCTCCATCTGGTTGCCTCCATCGCTCTCGAAGCCTTAGCCACCACCACCATCTGTGCAAACCAGCAGCCGTTAGTTGATGATGTTGTCAACCCGCACCACTCCACGCCTCTCTCTGGACCCCCAACTCCCTCTTTCTCCTCAACCCCCTCTCTCCCCTTGTCAACTTCTCTCTCCCTCTGCAGCAATGGCTCAACGCGACGTTGCTCCAGCCTCCAGCCGCGGAGGATCACTTAACTAGGTCAACGACCTATCTGGTTTACTGAAAATTTTTTATACATAGTCTTTGTTCTTCCCCAAGTTTGGTGCTATAAAGTTCCTCTGTTATAATTTTATATACATATTATGTTAGTACAAAATCTGTGCACTTTGGTGTCCTTGATTACAAAATTGCTCTATGTTTTGCTTGATGGTTTTGACCAATGACCACATAACTACAATTATCTTTTTTCCAGTTCCTTTGATTACTCTGTTCTAAGTGGAGGATCACTGTAATTCACTCTATGTAAATTGATACTTCTCTTATGTTGGTTGTTACTTGGCAGGCTGCACAGCGATGTCAAGATATCCGTTTTTATATCTTACTTAATACCTCTTAGGTCCAAATAAAGCATGGAAGAGAATGCTTCTTTCATGGACTTGGCAGAGGCTTGCTCTTTTTTTTTTTTTTTGCAACTCTTCTATCCCTTTTAATTTTTTTTTCATGGTTGTCACATGCTCCTTGCATGTCTGAGCTTGGCAGAGGTTTTTTCGAAAGAAAATCCTTCTTATTACTTCAACATTGAATAGCCAACCAAATGCTTCCATATGTATATAATATCATGGGCCCCAAAAAACAAGGAGCCCATATTGTTCGGTAGATGAAACTATCTTTATATCCGAATTTCATAGGACAAAAAAATCAAATGTGGAAGTTAAGTTTGGCTATTCATGATAGACTCCTTTTTCTCAATTGGATCTTCAAACCTGTTGACTCGGAGAGGAGCAATAGAAGCTCTGCAACAGTTTTCTTTTGATGTGTAGAAATTGTTCTCTTTTCTTGGCTTTTGATGAAAACAAAGAATTTTACTACTCCCTCAGTTCCAAATTACACTTTACTGTTGACTTTTGAACACGCCTTTTAACCATTCGTCTTATTCAAAAAATTAGTGTAAACAAACAAAAATATAAGTCATGCTTAAAGTATGTTTAATGATAAAACAAATCACAATAAAATAAATAATATTTACATATATTTTTTGAACAAGACGAATGGTCAAATAGAATATCCAAAAGTCTACAATTTGGAACAGAGGGAGTATGTATTTATATGTCATCATTGCCACATTGCCAATACACTGTTCAGCGTGAATATGATGTGATGGTGTAGTGGCAGTGTCATGGTGTTTTTTTTGCTACGTTGAAACATGATTTAGTTACGGTAAAATGGGAAAAAAAAGTAAAACATTTATGTTGAAGCATCATTTTGCTTTAGTGAAATATTGTTTATGTGTCAGCAAGCATTTTGCTTCTACGAGTAAAATATTTTTCAATAATTACGAAGCGATGTGACGATGCTTTATTAGTGTTTCCGTTAATATTTCTCCGTGTTCCATTAGAGCATGTACAACAGTCGATCTTAGTAGTCTCTAAGCTATCTTTAACCAATGTCATGTCAGCTAATTGATGATGTAGAGTAGAGAGAATGTGCATAGATGTTTGAACCGTCTCTTAAACAAGAGTCAACTCTACAGGAGAATTAAAAAACTTTGTGTGTGAGCAAATTATTTATAAAAACGTGCAACCATCTCTATCATTATATATGTAATATCTAGTTTTGTCTCTAAGTGATACGACAATAGTTAGAGACAATTGCTGTCTCAACCATTGTACATGCTCTTAAATGATTGTATAGACAACTTTATAGACACACCATTGTATGATTTGTCACTAGTATTGTCTCTAAGTGACATGACAATGGTTAAAGAAAGCTTATAGATAACATCTGTCTTAAACATTGTACATGCTCTTAGCGTCCACAGGGGTTTGACCCGATTAGAAAGCCCTCTCCCATGTATGTATGAATTGAGATGTTGCAATTTAAGTGCAAGAGCTAGGCAAGAAGGTGCCAACCGCGCAATGGGAAGTGAAAGCACGTCGACGACAGCACGCCATCAGCATCGACTTCGCCCCTCACCGGATCCGCCGTGTTGTCTGCATCAACGCCGTCCTTTGCGGAATTCGAGCACGACGACTGTGATGGCACTGCCCCCAACCAGTTCCTTATGCGCCGCAGGCCAGGACGTCGTCCTTCATTGGATCCGCGTGGTGTTGCTCGCTTGGGCATCGTCCTCTCCGTGCCTTTGCCTCGCACATGATCAATTTTTCTTGGGTTTGGTGCTAGCGCCGTCGCTTGTGGAAGCGAAAACTCTCCTCTCTCTCTCTCTCTCTCTCTCTCTCTCTCTCTCTTCTGTAATTTCTGTACATGTCTGCATAAGTGTGATATGGCATCTCTTATAGACAGCTGAGGTGGAGCATTTTACATGCTCTTAGCGTACACAGGGGGTTTAAAAGCCCTCTCCCATGTATGTCTGAATTGAGATGTTGCAATTTAAGTGCAAGAGCTAGGCAAAGGAGGTGCCAACCGCGCAATGGGAAGGGAAAGCACGTCGGGCCTCCATGTGAACTCGGGCCGAGGTTAGCTTATTTTAGACTTCAGTTGGGCCTGGAGGTAACTTTCGACTTCAATTGGGCCTGAAAGAAGCACTGTTTGAAGGCTAGTAGTCGTGCCCTAGAGCCTAAACTGGTTCATCAAACTGCGATTAGGGGGAGGTGGTCGACCTCCACCCAGGTCTCGGAAAACCTCGAATTGCAGCGACCATGGCGGCCGACCTCGAGGCACGGCAGCTCCGCATCCTCCGTCGCATCGAGGACCTGGAGGTCGCCGCCCAGCAGCGCTGCCTCGGAGGGCTCTCCATCTCCGCTCCCACGGAAGCACAAGCGGCGGCGGGCGGCACGGAGGCGCGACTCTCGGCCCTCCTGACCGCGCGCGGCGTGCGGGACTTCGCCTTCCGGCGCGTCCCCGCTGACTACTACGACCGATCCCTGGAGGAGCGCCGTGGCCTCCTCGCCGCCGACTCAGTCGCCCAGCTCTGCAAGAGCATCGTCATGGTGCGGGCCCTTCCCCTTCCCTCCCCCCATTCGTCGTTTCATCGAACACTTGCCATGCATAACTGCTCTATGTTTTGACTGTTACTAGTTACTTACATCATGTGCTGTTTAATCGAACAGTGGGTGTGCGAATATTCTTGGTGGATCAGACCAACACTAGGTCGTTAGTAATAGTATAGGTAATGCGCAAAGGAAATTACCTTCCAAATTAGTTCCAAATTCGTAAATGTGCTATGGTTTGTTGGATGAAAAATGCTGTTGATACTTGTCTAGGGTCAGTCGTTTGTTAGAACTTTGAGCAAGACTGTTGCTACCTCTCTGATTTGCTTGCTAACAAGTTGCTTTATTGCCGTATGATTGTATCAGCATACTGGAGGATGTTCTCTTCTTTTTTAAGAGTGCTCAGCTTTTGTTTTTTAAAAAAGGTGCAAGATAAACAAATGCTATAGCTCTTAGGGTAATTTGATGATGATATAGAGATTTTGCATGAAAAATCATTTGTCCTGCACCTAGCTGCTTTGGGATTGTATTATGTGTTAGGACCACAAGAACAATGGTTTTAGTTGGTGGGTGAATGCTATAGTTGTTGGCATGACATTGCATGTTGGAACGTGCTACCTAGACCAAAGAGAACTAGGGAAGGAATGGTCTTTTATTTGGTCCTTATTGAGAGTCGAAAAAATCCCTCTCTGTTATTCTTGATTTGATTGCAGATGGGTGACAGAGAGATAAATTGTCGTAGTTTTGTTTCTAAAAATATATGCTATTATATAATGAGCCCATATCAAGCTGGCAACTACTCGGGGTATTCATAGCTTAGTGGGTTCTTACAACTAGGCTGCTCCCTTCTCAGAAGCATATTTTTTGTATTTCGGTGCAACCATCATTATTTATTATTGTCCTTGTATAAAAGGGATTTTACCGTCCCACATTCTGAACAGGGTTCATTTTTGCCGTAAGCTCGCTAATCTGTTGCCATAATGAATCATTGGGTTCTAATTGGAGCATGAGTTTGTTTGTCTAAATCTGAAAATGATCAAACCAGAACATTAATAACTGATGCTGAAGTATACCTCCCTTCCTTAGGTGAATACCCAAGCTGCTGCAGATGTTGTTGACTGCAGCAACCCAAAGTATTCTAAATATTATGTTGTTATTGTTCAGGTATGCTTTAAGATCTCAGTGCTATCTTCAAATCCAATCAAGTATGTTTATCTTAATAACACAAATATGCTTGCAGTACATGGCACGGCTTAATGCTGAAAATATCAAGAACTTCCTCTATGCCTTAAACGAGAAGCAGATACCCAAAAAGAGATTTAACAGTAAGATTGTTTAAATTATATTAAAAAAT
This sequence comes from Raddia distichophylla, assembly GCA_005191435.1. Taxonomy (NCBI): domain Eukaryota; kingdom Viridiplantae; phylum Streptophyta; class Magnoliopsida; order Poales; family Poaceae; genus Raddia; species Raddia distichophylla. The sequence goes on from SPJY01017326.1 coordinate 508,899, forward strand.
CTTTGAAAAAGTATACTTTGCACCTTAAACTATCACATTTCCTCTATTCTACCCCATGAAGTCATAAACTGAAAATACTGGCATTCTAGCCCTTGAACTTCTGACATTGGTGCAAATAACACCATGAGGTGGTATTGAATGTGGTTTCACCACTGTGATTGTGATGTGGTGTCTGACGTTAAGGAGGGCCATGCGTAACTCACTTCCTCTCTTTCCCCTCTTCCTTTTCCCTCTCTTAAGTTCTCTCTTCCTTCTCTCTGCTTCATAGGCCCTCTTTCCTCCTATCACGAGCCATCGTCTACCTCCCTCCATCCCTCCCCACGTCCTCCTCTTTTCCCGTGGCTCCCTCCCTCCACAACATCCTTCTCCCATTGAGCATGCGGCGGAAACCAAGCAGCAAGGAAATGTATGAAATGAGTTATTGACAAATGTGATCTACTTTGTCTGAAGTTTTGCTCAAGAAGTAGCAAAGTAGACTTTCCATGGTAGTTAAGAACAAAAGGAAAAAAGGCGAAAGGTGGTCCCTGTCCGCCCGCCTAGTGCCTCGGATAATCTTGATCAAATAACCTCGAGGGTAGAACACCTGATTTTCACTTTAGGGGGTAGAGTAGATGGAGGGCGATAGTTCAGGGTGCAAAGTAAACTTTTATAAAAAGTCTAATATCTAGTTCTTCATTTGTAAGCTGATGTGTGTACTCTTTGTCATATGTGGTCTTTTTCTTCTTGATTTCTTCAAAAATTTTGAACTTTTCATAGCTTAAATAAAATGCACTTCTCAATTTGCTTAAATTTCAACTGCGCTAAGTTTGGCTACATGCCTACTATTCTGTACTCTCAAAGAAGTGATGCTGTTTTCTTTTGTTTGATGCAGTGAGGCTGGCACCAGAAGAGGAGTCGCTCAAGCTTACTGGGTTTGTGCACAATGGTGTTACATGCATTGGAATGAAAACAGACATACCGGTAATATAAATTCTTATTGCCATTTAGTTTATTGAAGTGTATGTTGGTGAAGAAACCATCATGAGGTTTAAATTAAATATTACATATCTGTATTTTGCATATTCATATCTAACATTATGTACTTAACTACCATCTTCTTGAGCTTTTCCTGACCTGCCCACTTTTGTGTGAGTAAAAGAATGGTACTAGACTATTACAAATAGCTACATGGTTTTAAATTTCAACTCTGACTTGGACTAAAACATCTTCCCATATTGCTTTTGTTATAAAACACGGGTAGGCTTCCTTAAAATACAATTTTCTGAATTGGCAATTTTTGACATCTGTGCTTATTGTATCATTATTAGCTGTATTTCTTGTTCCTTTGTATAGAAAAGATAATATAAATATGAAATTTGCAAGGCATCTGATACAGAGTGCTTCCTTAGCTTATCATAGATGAAGCTATCACCAAGTTGGATGAGGATTTCTTCTGGTTGGGCGGTGGAGAAGTTGACCTCAAGCTTGGGATGCGGACCTCACAATTCCTAAATGCTTTCAATCCATTTGTCGTGAATTGTAGTTAATGGTAATCGTACAACGCAAGAGAAGCTTCGGACCTATTTGGTTTTACCGAGCCTTGATCAACGCACTGCCAAGTGAGGAAGCCAGTAGGGTTTTGCTTGAATCTGGGGTTGGGATGTCTGTCTTTTTTGGAGCAGGCGTTTGCGTTCCACTTGCTCTTCCCACATTATTTACATTATTGACAGCCCATCGTTGGTAAGATTGATGTAGGGGACATTCTTGGGAAAATTGATATAACTGCCGCAAGTGGGCAAACAGGAATATCCTACGCCTTTTGTAGTTCGTGCCCTGAATTTACATGGGTTACATTACACCTCTGGTTTGCACTCTGGCCATCTGGCTACAAAACACAAGTTTTTTTTTCCTGCACAATCGACCTTTTTGCTCGGAATCTCCTATCTGAATTTATTTAGCTGCTTGATGGTATTGTATAAGTTCTCTTTATTTAAATCAAATTTTTAGCTCATACACTTTTTTTTTTTTTGAGAGCCTCTTACAAGGAATGGCTGTAGTATCTGTTCTAGTGCGAAACTCACACCACACGCATGCACTCACACACTCAACACCCCCACGCACCAGACCGGACCTAAACCATTTTTCGTCGAAAGCACCGCACGAGGCCAGAATTTATTAGCCTGAAAACCAGGCAGGTGAGGCACCCGGACGATCCCAAGGATCGAACCCGGGTGGGCAGCCTGCACACCAGCAGCGCTAGCCAACCGAGCTACGGCTCGTCCACTTGAGGTAACAATGTAACATTGGATGCAATTTGAGACTGAAACAAGTGACGTCGAAGTATGTAAAAGTTTGTTAAAAAAAACATAAAAAATAATAGGCTGTGTACTGCATGCCTGGAATTCAACAAGCATTATGTTGAAGGCCCTTTTTTTTTACTTTAACTTGGAGAAAGGCTTTGTCATTTGTTTTCAGAAACGATGGCCTGTGTTTTGCCCCCTTTGATCGATCATATGGCACATAGTGCGGAGATTGGTCCAGCTGCGCACAGAATTGACGAAATACTCGGCACTATCCAGAGTCCGGCCTCTTGACGGCTCCTTGGAGCTAGGTCTATTTATTACTCCCTCCGTTTCAAAATACAAGGCTTATAATTTTTTGGCACGGTCTTTAATATAAAACTTTGATCATTAACACAAGATATCATCAACAGATACAAAATTAGTATAATATGAAAGTATTTTTAAATACAAATCCAACTATATCACATGCATAAGACTAAACATATATGCTTTTAGCTTAATTACTAGTCAAAATTTATAAATGTTGACATTTTGAAATACATGCATGCCTTATATTTTGAAACGGAGGGAGTAGTATTTATCTGCATTATAATCAATGATGGCTCTATAGAGTTAATCTTAGTAGACTCGAGTGACCATAAATGGTTCTGTCCTGTGAAACCAAGGAAAATCAAGCCCACAATGCACGATGACACAGATGAAGACATGTTCAAACTTCAAACGTGTGTTTGATTGCCATAGTGATTTTTAATCTTCCACGCGGTAACCTGACGGAATGCCGCAACTCCATGAGGGGATCGACACAAGAAATGAAGCAGTTGTAAACAAGCAGTTGCCATAGTGCTTCATTGATGATCACATCGATCGTGCGCATACGCATACTTAACTGAGGCATGCATGCATTCGCTCTTGTTATCCTATACAACTACTACACACAAGGTGTACGCTACCTAGCTAGAACTGAGAGATCAGGCACAAACCTATGATCACATACAGTTGATTGCAAGTCTGCCACCCCCAATGCTATGCCTTCTTCAAAATCTGGCCAATTAACAAGCCATGCTTATTGCTTGATGCTACTACCTGTTGTGGATAGCTGGTGCTGGGTGTGCAACTGGGTAGTCCATAACTACTAGGTTCTCCGCGGCGGTCGCCTTCGGTCCTAATTGCTCTCTGCTAGACTCAACTCCTAGCACCGATCGCTTTCTCGCACCCGACCTCTCCTACATAAGAGCATGAAGAGAGAGAGAGAGAGAGAAAAAAAATTGGTCTAAGTCGCGGTCGCATTATCAATTTTTGGTGCAATATGGTAGTGTTATTTTATGGCATGTTCTTAAATGGAAATGCATTATGCATACCTCATTTCTTTTAAATCTTCTTCTGGAGTGATGAGAACTATTGCCCCCTGCAAATTACATGACCACCACTAGCCATATGAAATACAGACTATGAATTGAATGGTCAAGGACTCAAGCTAGGCGAGGGACTACACATGGGGAATCTGCTATACTCAAGAACAGAAGATACATGTACAGATGGATGTTTCATTTAAACTATGAAAATTTCTTTAGAAAACTAGCACTCAGTAAGCACCATTGGGTGCTCATATCGAAACACACATGCGCGCATGAGTACTAGAGGGCAAGCAGCGAGGACATATAGTGCGTGCTTAAAAGGATCACAGTGTGGCATAAATCTCAGGATGCTCGATCATCATCGTTATTCAGTTATGATATGGAGTATGGGCTTTAGGTTGAGCATAATCCAGGTGAATTCCCTGATCATTCTTATGCTCCAGGTGAGGAAGCTGTTGCAAAACCCTAACGGCAGATCTAATATGTGGAACCCCACCTGACGATGCCACTTCCTTCTTCGCCTTCACCAACACTTCCGTGCCCATTGATTGATCGATCTTGTCACCATCTTGAGTCTCCTGGTCGAGCACCCGATTATGAACCATGAGTACTGAGGCTCTTATCATCTGCTTCTCGGTGGCACTAACCTCAATCACATCCTACGTATTCAATACAGAGACAATGTAACCCAAATTAGCAAGAATACACGATGCCCAAATTTCTAGTTTTGCCAGATGAATCATAGACTCTGAACCTTGGATGATATTTGTAAGGAAGGCTCCTTGATTGAGTATTTGCCATTGACGCGGAGGTAGCGAGCTTCACATGAGGCGATGTAGAGAGTGAAGAAGATGATCACCAGGAGAACTGTGGCGTTCAGCTTCAGCAGCTCCCTGAGAGTTAGGGGAGAGCTTACGCAATACATGGTAGAGTGGTGTGAATGCTTGCTCCGATGATCACTTAGGAGCTAGAAAACTTTATGGGATATGTAAGAGAGGAGGACATGGAACTATGGAAGGGGGTGTGAGAGAGATACAAGTTAGAAAAGGATGTGTTGAGCCCCCCTATGCTGTGTACCATCATTTCAAGAGGATGCCAGAATTGAGGAATAAGGGACAATTATATATATGTGATAGGTTCCCATTGGATTAGTATTATATGTACGCAAGTACATAAAGGTATTGGGTGTGCCCCGAAGTGTTCCTCACATGCCAAGTTACAAGACAAATGCACCTATCCAAATGTTTTTAGCCACTTACAAGTTACAACTCTTTTCCCAACTGATTGGAATATTATATGACCTTAATATGTGTTTCAACGGTGGAGGTTTGTGGTTACCGAGGTAGGGGGCAGTGGGAAGGGTTATTACCCCTTGCGATGATTATAGCATCAAAAGGATATTGTTTTTGAGTTTCAACAAATGACAAAATAAGGCATTCTTATAAATAGGTATCATTTTCAAAGTGTCTATTGGTTGATAAATTGGTGATCATCGCTGCAGAGCGATGGTGAGAGAGGAGATATTCAAAAGTGTGCCAATCATTGGTATTTGTCGTGTCTTTCTTCATCAACCATGCTTAGAAATTCAGTAGTAGGCTTTGTTGTGCTCGATTTAATTCTACATTATTACTGGTCGTGAATTAATTGTGCATTTCTCATTCTCATTTTTAAGGAGACAGTGCAAGTTGTTTGTGTTGGCTACGTACATCTTATGATGTGGAAGTCTGAAGTCCGAATGATTGTTTCATTATAGTATATAAAAATATACATAGCATCAAAAGTCTATACTTTAAATTTCTAATCTTAGGGTCAAATTAAAGGGCAGAAATTTTTAGCATCATATAGTGAAGTCATTTAAACACATTCCTCCAAAACAATAAATAATCACTATGTATCCTCCCACCATATCACAAAAGATATACGTTTTAGACACATCCTAAACCAAAGTTTCAAAACTTTATGTATGTAATTTTTTTAACTATTTGCATTGGGTACGTGAAAATCATACTTATAAATTCATTTCAAAAACACCTTAATAATATCATTTTCTAGATTTTATAAATAAATTATAAAGTTGATTTTCGAAGACTGTGTCGATGTCAGAAAAATATAAAGTTTTATTTTTTGATACGAAGGAATTACTTATTAATTATACGAAAATCTCATATATGAACATACAGTTAGTGGGGGCACAGGACCGCTACTAATAACGAAAACAGTGCCAATAATGTCATCTCCACAGTGATGATCAGGTGCCTCGTGGGCATGAATGTCTCGATACATGCATCCCCTTACTATTTTCTTTTGAAAAAAAAATGGGATCTATGCATCGTTACCTTGATTTGTTTAGGCTGTAATATATTAAGTATATATATACACGAAGGTTTTGTAGGCGAGCCGTAAGCCATGCATGCATGCATGCATGGTTAATTCCCAGACACTTCTTGATCATGCACGTGCATTGCAATTATGGCATGCCGTCCGATCTACTGTTCCATACATATTCCGTTAACTAAGTACAATTCATAGTTTAATTTATACCCTCCATGTGACCAAGTTGGCATACTTAAGCCGCACTCCTGTACTGTTTGTTAATTTGCTACGTTGCAGGCTCCAGCATTGTTTTTATCTAAGCCGTTGACATGTCCAAAAACTGTCGATTTGTTTTGAAACCAGTGTTGGAAGACCTCAGTCCAAATTTTGCCAAGGAAACAAAAAGCCTGCCTGCCATATCTCCACGAAGAAAGCGGCCAGATTCTGCGTAGTTGCTGCCACACTATCCTATGAACCTCCTGTACATTCAAAGAAACTTACCAATTTATATCAATTTGATTCTGAACTTTCGCGTTTACTGAAATGGTCCTGACCCTAACATGTAAAACCGCTTGAGACTAGTCAACATACTTCGTCCTTTAACCAATCAAGACCTGACTTATGACCGGTTTTGCATGATGCATGTGGATGCAAACGTGGCTAGTATTGCACGCGTGGATGTCAATTTGGACAAGAATAGAGCCTAGATACACAAGTGGAGCTCGAATGGCAATGGCGGCTTCACCTCCTATCCAAAGTCTTGCTCCCGACACGGCGGAAGGAGGCGGGAGAGGAGGCAGCTAAGACCTCTCCGGGCAATGAGGAGAAGACGGTGACCAGGGCCGGTCCGGCATTTTGGGGGCCCGTGGCGAAAACTTATATGGAGACCCCATCCACCTCCTCATATATATACATACATACATATATACATATATGCGTGTGTGTGTATGTATATATATAGTCTTTTAAACACACATCATTGAAGAAATTAATGTTCGATGCACACAAATTACTTCTATGGAACACTTTAAAGTTTATGAAATGACAAATGTAAATTGCATTCATAAACACTTACTTAGCATTTGACATTATCTTAAAAAATTTCTTCTAACATTTTGTGATACAAAGTCATCGATTATTATATTGACATCAATCTCGTCCAATAACTTCTTCTCGATGCATAAAGTCGTCAAATCATTTAACCTTTCCTGTGTCATTGTTGATCTCAAATAGTTTTTCAACAATTTCAATTTTGAAAAGCTTCTTTCAGCCGATGCAACAGTCGTAGGCACAGTAAATAAGATTCGATAAGCAATGGAGACACTAGGATAACAATCCACATCTCTGACATGCTTGAAAATCTCCATAGCAGACAATACGCCATTTGGTAAAGTGAATTTTAAAATCTTTAATTCAGAAATAAGATCATGTACCTCAACATCAGATGAACCATCATGAGAGAAAGTGTCTCCAAATTTAGTACAACACTCTTCAAGTTCGATATCATTTAATGACTTAAGGGTGCTTGAGCTCAATAAAAATCCGAATATATCTTTAAACACCATAAGTTTTTCAAATCTGGTCTTCAAATAAGTGATCGCCATATCAACCAAAACCAAAAAAATATTTAACTTCAAAAGCTTTCTCGGCTTCTAAGATTTCTTCTTGGGAATTACTTTCATCAAATTGTTTCTTCCTGACGGCACGACGCTTTACTGAAAATGATGCATCTACACCCATTTTATTTGCAATACTTTTGACAATGTTCAGACAATCAGAAAACCCATCATTTTTGTACTTTTCAAAGTATTCCGTCATACTTTGTATTAGCTTCAAAGTAGAGTCAATGCACATGACTGGAGATTGTAGTTTTTTACTTACTTTATTTACAGCAAATAAAACATCATGCCAAATAACCATACCAAGTAAAAACTCAAAACTGCCAAGTGCATCAAATAAATTTTTTGCATCACTTTTATCCTTAGGTTCAATGTCAGAAGCATGACGTAACTCAGACAAAGCTGACCTTATCTCTGTTGCTTGATATCTTATTGCTGTAATACTTTTGATTTGACTCTCCCACCGAGTATTGGACAATGGTTTGACAGTTAAACTAGGAACATGTTTAAGCAAAACATTCCACCTTTTCGTAGAACCAGCAAATAATACATATATGTGTTGAACAATTTCAAAAAATGAAACAGCATTCCCATAAGTTTTTGCCATATCACAAAGAGTAAGATTGAGACTATGGCAAGCACATGGCATATACAATGCTCTTGGATTAATATCAATTAACCTTTTTGTACTCCTTGGTTTTCCTTTCATATTGGAACCATTGTCATAGCCTTGGCCCCTTATATCATTAATATTTCGGCCAAAGGACTTCATAGCATCAAGCAATACATTAAAAAGCTCCAAACCAGATGTGTCATCTACCTTCTAGAATCCCAAAAAATACTCCTCAATATTTATCTTTCCATCAGACAAATTAACACAACGAACCAATAAAGTCATTTGTTCTTGATGACTAACATCAGGGGTGCAATCTAGGATAATAGAAAAGTACTTGGCCTCTTTAACAACCTTTATGATAGAACTTGTAATATCAGAAGCCAAAAGAGATATCAACTCATTCTGAATTTTATGGCTGAGATAATGATAATGAATTTCTTTCTTCTGAATACGTCTAAGATGGTCTTGCATTACCAAGTCAAATTCTTCAACCATCTCAACACAAGCTAAGAAATTACCATTACTATTGTTGTAAAGCTGCTCACTGCTTCCTCTAAAAGCCAAGTTGCGTTTACCAAGATATTTCACAATTGCTATTATTCTCAACAAAACTTGCCTCAAACGTTCTTTCTCCTTTGTGATTTGCTTCTGCAAGTCTTTATCAATAGTTTCCTCTTTCTGTAGTCTACTTCTCAATTCATTCCACTTGTTCATGTTGCTAATATGCTCAACACTATTTTCATGTTCTCTAAACTTCTCACTAGTATGCCTCCAATTTTCATATCCATCATGTGCTAATGAACTCGGACTCTTATTAGTGCTGGACTTAAAGATCTTACAGCATAAACAAAACACTATGTCATCATGCTTTGAATAAACTAGCCATTTTCTATCATGTACCTCCCCATTGCTTAATTTTTTTATGATAATGAGCATATGAAAAATGTCTTGACGCATCATCTAAAGGAAATTCCAGACCCTCCTCTCTTATAGGCCCTTTCTCAACTAAT
>SPJY01017326.1:525235-620493 GCA_005191435.1 Raddia distichophylla
TAGGCTGGGATTGGTCTGGTGTGATGATGCACCTTCCTTTGATGTTGACCTGGTGCGATGATGCACCTTACTTGATGTTCGAGTTGATACTATAGATTCATGCATTCAACAAACATCATTTTTGCTAAAACTTGATTAGTAAATAGGTCTTTGTGTAAAATAGCCAATTTCCCCGATCTTTGCCATTGCATGCATTTATTAAGGATTGCTTGCTGGGTAGCCGCGTACTCATTATATCTATCGCGGATAATTTTATTATTCAGGTTGCAAGTCTGATCAGGACCAGGAGGGTCCGAACTCAGGTGTGCAGGACTAGCTGCGGGTGGTGTCCGGGTCAATTTGCTCGGATATCGTCGCTGAAGGCTGTTGCTGCTCTGATGTTCTTTTTATTCGTTCTTACTATTTGGTAATATCTATCTTACTGTAATAGCATATGATGTTACCTTGTAATACTCTGTTATTTTGACTAATAATGGAATGCCAGCGATGATAGCCGTTAATTGTCCATCATGAGGTACTAGTCTGGGCTAGTATCAGATCATGGTGCCGGATTCCCTGTGGAGACGCAGGGGGTCGTGACACCAATCCCTAACGGTGTTGAGAGCCACAAGGTGTGGACAATCATAAAAAAAGTTGAGCAATATTGGATTTGCAATTGTATAAAGTAACATCTTTTTTTTGGCACTACCTTTATGCGCTCCATTTCGTTTATGCCACTTCTATCGGTTAAAACCTTTTGAGCATCATGTTGGGCTAACAACGACAACCAGTGAAATGACCATTGGACATACGATACACATACAATGTGGTGCCAAATTTCCTGCATAAATGTATATACATATAGTGGGCATGCAAGTTTAGTAATGTGTGAACTTGTTTTATGCATGTATGCTTGCCCAAATCCTAAAAAACAACATCATTCTTCCTTGACCGGACTTAGAGGCTTAGAGCATTGCTATCAGAGTAGCATTTCACTGTTGCGAACTAATCTAAGGCTCCAAAATACTCCGGCAAGAGTAGCATTTTAGTCTCCAATTATTTAGATTAGGAGAGTGTCTAAATTAGAAGTTTCTCCCTTCAATTTCTATACCATTTGAAGGTAAAGAAAAAAAAATAGAGTGAATAATAGTTCGATGGCGGGACGTAGAGAGCCAAATTTGAACATGCCATCATCCATGCTCTCAGCAACTGCTACGTGGGGCATTTCCGTCATTTCGAGTAGCAATGATAGCACAGATTTGTTTGGGGACCAAGGAGCTTTAAAAAAACTCTTTCTTTCCCCACTATCCCTTTCCCTCTTTCTTTCGGGGCCTTTGGTTATTATTATTTCCTTTTGGACCTGCCGGCCCAGGTCTCGAGCCCCAGGTCACAGTCACTGTTCAAAAGACTGTGAAAAGTGAGCAAGGTGACTGACGAGGTTAAAAAAAAAAATTGGCACAGGATTCTCTGCCCTGCAGCTCAAACGGTGCCAGGGCCTGGGCGTCCTGTGCTTCAAATGCAATGTCCAATCCAAGGTAAAATGGCCCAATGAGAAAAAAAGATCGCTGCCATGTGTAGAAATGGTTAAGGATCTTACATGCTGCATTAGTGGCTTTTTAACGCGTACGTCTGTTTAATCGAGAGATCGAGGGTGCATACGATTACTTTTGAGCTGTTGTAACTTGTAAGACAAGACACGATGGGTCGGGTTTACGGCATTAATTGCTGATTTTTTTTAATGTTCGGAGGAGCTTTTGTATATCCATGGAGATTATAAAGTCATTGCATGACGACAAATAAATGATCCAAATAATTTAGATATGTCTCTGAATTAGCAGATTTTTTTTAGTTTCTTTATATTTTGCTTAATTATCAAATGCCTCACATTTTGATTTTAACTATGCGTATTTGATTGGAAAAAATTAACGAACCCTAGGAAGCAAGTGTAAGACTGTAGAGGGGCTGTTGAACAAATTGCTTACAGATCCCTCTATTTTACAAACCGTGCACCAATTAACTATTTTAACCTTTTTACTGCTATATATGATTTGTAACACCCGATTGACTTGTTTTTGGCGGTTGGCACCATCGCAATTCTCAAACATCTCTTTCTAATCTTGGGTGCCTTCACGCACAACTATTTACATTATTGAATTGTAACTCTTAATTATACATAAACAAGTGAAGACTTTATTGAGAATACATGAATTAAATGGAGGTTTAGTAAAGAAAGGAACATTCAATCAATGCTTGAGATATATTTACACATCTAAACATTAAACCCTTTGCTATTATATTACGCTGCTATTACCGTCATCCTATATCATTAGCCTTTAATGAGAGCAAACACTACCAAGCAACTCAAGCAAATCTCTATAATATTGTATCAAATATAGAGGAGTTGCTCAAGAAAAGAAAATTTTCAAGTGCAATATAAATTGTGAATAAATTTTATAGTAATGTATAAAAGAGTAGAGAATAGTGCTTTACATGAGAGAGAGATAAAGGAGCTATTGGAGTTGTTCTAAATGGATAGTGATTTATTGGATACGCGGCCATTTGAACATAAAACTGTTGCAACAATATAACATTATGGTTAGAAATAGAAGTTGTTAATACTTTTGCAAATAGTTGACACATACTTTTATGCTTTATTCACACATATTTTATGCTGACTTTGGTTATAAAATAGTGTTCATATTTTTGAATCGTTAATTTTTGTTATGTAATACTTGCTAAATTCAAATGTTGGCCACTTTTTTTATTGTGGATTCAAAAATTGAAAATTGAAGTCGGATTTGATAACATTTATCTTTTTTTGAATTATTGGAGCTTTGTCAATTAGTTTAAAACGAGGAGTGAAATATAGGGAAATAGAAAAAAAACTTGATGCGTAGCACCAAGCCACGGATGCAACACAAATGCTGCCGCTAAGGTTTAAATTGACCATCTCGTCCTCAAGATGAGCAAATAACCGTGTGACACCACAACACCATCAACAACAACCTACAATTGACTGCGACGCTGGCCACCCCACCTCATGCCATACTCAAACAAAGTCAAAACGGCCGAACATTTTTAAGAAATAATATAGAACTCAAAATATTTACAAATATACTAAAATAGTTTAAAAATACTGGAAAAACACGCTATAACATTAACTAGGGTTTACAAAGCTTGGTCACGAACTCACAATGGGATCAGCCACCCTCGGTCGTTTTTACAGCATCGACATGGCTCAAATCTCACATCTCGTACGTCCTGGGCGCTGTAGGCATAACAAAACAGGCGTCAAAGTCCCAAGGATTCCTCGCAGTCATTACCTCTGCATTGACTGACTAGCCTCACCCTCACCCTCACCCTCACTGCAATAATTTTGCTCTCCTCTACACTCCACACAAGCGCAGCAAATAAAACCGCTCCTCAAATGTTTCGTAGAGGAAAATGCTGCTACGAGCAGATAAAAACATGCATAGGGGGGGAAGAAAAGCTAGGAGCAGATTGAAAACGATGGGGGAGAGAGAGAAGGGGAGAGCGATAGGAGGGAGAGGGGACACTTTTTAACCTTTTTTATGTTGCACGCATCCAGGGACGATAGCAGTAGAGAGAGGAGAGGAGAGGAGACGAGAGAGAGGAGAGGGCGAGGCAGGGCACACCCACACACAGCAGAGAGAGAGAGAGAGCAGCAGAGAGCTGAGGAGGGAGAGAGAAGAGGGGAGAGAGAGAGAGGAGAGAGGAGCAGAGAGACAAGGCCGGGCAAGGGCACACACTGCTCCTGCTTGGCCCCCACCTCCTCGGCCTCTCCCTGTTCTATACTCTCGCACGCCCAAGGAAGCAAGAACCACATCCAAGCGCACCAAGAAAATCCTTGCCATCCCGCGCGGTTCCAGATCTCGCCGAGCGGGGCGCGCTATTATGTGGGATTAGGTAGATGAGTGCGGCGCTGTTCGGTGCCGAGCGGAGCGGGGCAGCGCACCTCGTCGGCGACGGGAAGGAGCTGTTTTGGCCGGCGGCGAAGGCGCCGGTGGAGCCGAGGTCGGTGCTGGACTGCACGCGGAGCCCCAGCCCGCCCAATTCCAGATCGACGCTGTCGTCGTCCCTGGGCGGCGGCGCGGATTCGTCCGGCGTGGCGGCGGTCTCGGAGAGCAGCGCCGCCGCCGCCGAAGCCACCAAATGGGGAGCACCGGGCGAGCACGGCGGCGGCGGCGGCGGGGGGAAGGAGGAGGAGTGGGGTGGCGGCTGTGAGCTGCCGCCGATACCGGGGGCCCTGGATGTGGGGCTCGTCGGCGGCGAGGGCTGGGACGCCATGCTTGGCGGCGCCACCGCGGCGGCCGGGCAGGACCAGTCGTTCTTGAACTGGATCATGGGGGCGGCCGGCGACCTGGAGCAGCCCGGCCCACCGCTGCCAATGCACCAGCAGCCGCTTCTTGACAATGCAGGGTTCGGGTTCCCGGCCGTCGAGCCCCTGAGCTTTTCTCTCGACCACCACCTCGGCGGCGTCGGCTCCGACCTCTCGTCCTCCGGCGCGATGCCGCACGCTACCGCCACCGCCGCCGGTGGCGGCACCAGAAAGGGCTCTTCAACCTTCGGCCTCTTCTCGCCGGAGGCTGCCCCTCTCCAGACGCCGCAGCACCCGATGCTGTTCCACGAAGGTATCGACACGAAGCCCCCTCTTCTTGGCGGGCAGCCGCCCGGCCTCCTCAGCCAGTACCAGCACCAGCCGCCGCCTCCCGCCGCCTCCTTCTTCATGCCCCTCCCGTCCTTCTCCGATCACAACCAGCAGTCGCCACTACTCCAGCCACCGCTCAAACGCCACCACTCCATTCCAGACGACATCTACCTCGCCCGAAACCAGCTGCCGTCGCCGTCGCCGGCGGCGGCGGGGGCGCAAGGCCTCGCCTTCTCATCGCTACATGGCGCAGCTCCCTTCCAGCTCCACCCTTCGCCGCCGCCTCCTCGCGGAGCGATGAAGACCACGGCTGCAGAGGCGGCGCAGCAACAACTACTGGATGAGCTGGCGGCGGCGGCAAAGGCGGCCGAGGCCGGCAATTCCATCGGCGCGCGAGAGATATTGGCGCGGCTCAATCACCAGCTTCCCCCGCTCGGGAAGCCCTTCCTCCGCTCCGCCTCCTACCTCAAGGAGGCTCTCCTCCTCGCGCTCGCCGACGGCCACCACGGCGCCTCCCGCCTCAGCTCGCCGCTCGACGTCGCCCTCAAGCTTGCGGCCTACAAGAATTTCTCCGACCTGTCACCCGTGCTGCAGTTTGCAAATTTCACGGCCACGCAGGCGCTTCTCGACGAAATTGCCGGCAGCACAGCTTCCTGCATCCATGTCATCGACTTCGATCTCGGCGTGGGCGGCCAGTGGGCTTCCTTCTTGCAGGAACTTGCCCACCGCCGCGGTTCGGGCGGTGCGTCTCTGCTATTGCTGAAGCTCACGGCCTTCGTATCGGCTGCTTCCCACCACCCACTGGAGCTGCATCTCACTCAGGATAACCTCTCCCAGTTTGCTGCCGACCTCGGAATACGTTTCGAGTTCAATGCGGTCAGCCTTGATGCTTGCAGTCCTGCGGATCTCATTTCTCCCACGGGAGATGAAGTTGTCGCTGTTAGCCTCCCTGTTGGTTGCTCTGCTCGTGCACCACCACTGCCTGTGATCCTTCGGTTGGTGAAACAGCTTAGTCCTAAGATTGTGGTGGCTATGGATTACGGAGGTGATCGTGCTGACCTCCCATTCTCACAACACTTCCTGAATTGCTTCAAGTCCTGTGTGTTCCTCCTCGACTCGCTCGATGCTGCTGGTATTGATGCTGATTCTGCGGGCAAGATCGAGAAGTTTCTGATTCAGCCTAGAGTGGAAGATTTGGTGCTTGGGCGGCACAAGGCTGACAAGGCAATGGCATGGAGGAATGCGTTTGCAGCTGCCGGCTACACCTCTCTGCCACTCAGCAACCTTGCGGAGGCACAGGCCGATTGCCTCCTGAAGCGAGTGCAGGTCCGAGGGTTCTATGTGGAGAAACGCGGGGCTGGGCTCACGCTCTATTGGCAGCGTGGCGAGCTTGTCTCAATATCTGCATGGCGATGCTGATCGGTCATTACTACCACCATCCATCAACATTCCACGATCATTTGCAGGCATCACTCCAGTAATGTGCATTTTGTCTTGCAATTAAATGTTGCAATGAAAATTATTGTCCTCCTTGAACACCTTGTATTGCTTTGTTATCACAGCTTATTAGCTAGGCTCAATGGATTTAGCAATATTGGTGTCAGTATTTCTATAGTTTAATGATGTTTCCCGAGGTTCTTATCCTGCTATTCTCACTCCCTGCTCATCTAGCAATTATCATGTCATTTGAAACATTGTTGTGAGTTGAGAGGATAATTCAACCTATCTAATGGTTCTATGGTGGTACAGTATTGATATTTGCCTCATGTTGCTAGTGTGTTTTGGTGCCATAGTTGTTAATTGTGCATTTCTGTTGTGATGCATTGACTTGTAATATTTTTAATAGCTATATATGTTTATATTGAACTATGATGAGTTTCTGAAATGTTTGACGAGATTCATAATCTTGATGAAATGGGAATAGCTATGCTAGGATTAAAATATATGGAGGTTTAGGGTACAGATCTTGCCAAAGAGTGCCTTCACCCATATGTGCTGGAAACAATAGGACATAATTTAAGTTAAGGGAACTATATATTAGGTTTATCTCAATTTTATGACTTGTGTACTTTTCGTATGACATGTACTGAGTGATTAATTGGTTTTGCAATATTTTTTATTTACACTATGAAATGCAGATGAACTACAAACATCGAATTTTGTCTAGCAGTGTGTGATATGACCATTAGTCTTCGGATTGAACTTCTGAAATTTTGTTTCCATAAAGCTGTAGGAAGACCTTAATCTTAACTCCAGATTAATTTGCATCTCGTGGTATGGTTCCAAGAAAAAGATGCAAGACCACCAAGGATGTTTCTTTCAACTACGAACTAGAAAAAGAATATGAAGCATCTCCAGCAATGGATAATGGTGCTTGATTTGCTAATGTACCAAATACATAGGGCAAGCAACATGAGCAATTCGTGCTTCACAGGCCATTCTGTTACATTTCCACAATGGACTTCATGCCAGTAGAATATGATGACTAGCACAAAACTACATATGCCAATTGTAACTTCCAGGTTATGTGCTGTGATGAGGTATATACATATAAAAGAAAACAATGTTTCGATTGCCACCCTCTCTTTGTTGGTTTAGGGAATGTATCATACAATCAAGCATATATGTTTGAAACGAGACATCGCCATATGAATGTTTGATCGAACGAGGAATTTCAGGTGACGTACGCCTACCTTTCTCAAATGAAATGTTAGCTTGGCTTGATGCTTTGTAGGCCAGCAGGTGTTTATCTTGCTTGATCAATTGGCCTTTCAAACGGGTGATGTATGCAAGCCGTTTCCATATTCCTAGGGATGCTGAACCCTCCGGTGCGGCTTAAACTGTTTCATATTTTTTGTGGGCTGAAACTAGGGATAAATTTTGTACAACTAACTTTAGGCAAATATCTTGCAACACTTTGTGGCCAAGAAATTGGGTGCTACAAGCTAAGACAACTATGGCGAAAAAGTTGGTCCATGACGTATGGTCTAAGGAAAGTTTGGCAATTCATAATCGTGGCATAATTAAACAGAACTCTGGCTAAAATCTAATCATGCCCTTTAGATTACTTCCCATTCCTTTTTTCCAACACAACTTTGCTTGTGGAAAAATGTCTGGCCTGTTTGTAACTTTTCACCCGAAAATTTCTGGAAAATCTTTCTGGCTCTACACACACCAAGCGTTTGTTTTACCTTTGGCTCCAGCCACCCCAGAACTGCATTACTGCACAGCGATTTTCCTTTTCTGAGTTGCTTGTCACTCGCAATAGCGACACCTCTGTCCTTTTTTATCCTCATCTATTGCTCGCACAGTGGCGCTTTCATGTGATGTGTACTACCTCGGATTAGAAAAATCTGAGGAGCTCCGAGTTCATTAAATACAAGAGCCTCAAGAGACCCGGACAGGAGCACACGGAGCTATTCATTTCCCGGGCTTATTTTTCATCTCTGCTCATCTCTCACATGGCCGTGTGCCCCTCCTGCCCCCTCCTGTTTCACATTCCTGCCTGCCTCCATCAGCAGAGGCTCATCATCAGTACTTGTAACTGTGTACTAGTGGTTGACAAGCTGGTTTTTCTCGAACAAATCTAGGGCTTGAAGCCTAATTAAAGAAGGCCGTACTACAACTAGCCTACGAGTGAGACAGCGGAGCTCACAGTCAGCTCACATTTCTCTCCAGCTAGGATCTTCTGAAAAAAAAATTAAGATAGGGTTACAAAACCTTTGGTGAAACTGCGATGGCGAAAAACCGGCAAAATAGTTTTACTCGACGGTTAAACCACGAAAAATGTTTGGCTACATTGTTCTGGATGCCCGTGGGAGCGCCGCACTGGCACGGGCCAATGGATGCACTTGCTGTGCGACGCAGAGGATCACTGGGGAGGGAAATTACATGAGAACGTGCTCTTGATCATGAAGCTGACAGCGCTATTTCTTTAGTTTGGAAGCGACGACAAGCTACACATTAGATTATGTCGCCATGCACCCCCGTCTCTCTCTCTCTCTCTTGTAAGGCCTTCGATCTCTTTCTTCTCTTATCTGCATGCACCATCCATGCCACTCTGGAGTCTGGACCGGTGTGAGGCAGGGGGCTGGGTCTCCTCAATCCTCCCTCACTAATAAAGCAGCAAAGTTGTTGCTGCCTTTTTCCTAATCCAAGGAGTTTAAGCAGTGGCCATGCATGAGGGCCATCCATTCTTTTAAAGGCTACGATGATGTAGTGGTAGTATTTTGTTTACGACTCGCTGCTTTCGTCCAACATGCATTGGGGTTTCCTCTGGTCCTGTAGAGAGACGAGACCTGTCCAGCAAACTCTCCACAGTGCCTTGTAGGTGAGGAAAAGGACGCCTCGATTTAGGGCAGCTGAGCTGAATTCCGGGGCGCTACGCTTGTAGCCCTTGATCAAATCAATTTTTAGCCACCCTGCTCTGATTTTAGAGAAGGTCCTAATCAACTGGAACATCTGCGCAAAGGCAATCGGCCCTAGCTAACCTACCGAAAAAGAGTACTGATCGAGAGTCTGAGACTACACCCGCCGGGTACAAATATGTGCCAAAAAAAATTCGAGATTTGTATGCCTCGCACCGTATGACGCTGATATATGCTTCACACAATTATGTCCGTAATAGTGGGCTAGGTGACAAATATTATAATGTGAATTTTAAATTTTATCAAATTATAAAACTTCTCAATATATGCACGCCGTTTGGATATCATGTGGTCTTCGAAGTACCTTCTTAAAACTAATTATTATTGAAATTTATTTATAAAACATATATTAAAATTATAATGTCAAGAAAGCATTTTTCGAAGAATTTATGTATGTAGTTTCGCTGCACACGATCTAAATATCTAAATGATATTATTAGTAGTTACTCCCTTCATCCCAAAATAAGTGATGTTTTAGCTTTGTCCTAAGTCAAACATTTTTACTTTGACCATCAGTTTCTAAAAATTTATGTAGTTTAACACCATAAGATTTATGTTTTTAGATTCACCATGAGAAATACTTTCATAATATATAATTTATATGGTATTAAACTATACGAATTGACGGTTAAAGTTAGAAAAAGTTTGACTTAGGACAAAGGTAAAATATCACTTATTTTGGGACGGAGATAGTAACGTTCAAATCTTTGACTTAAATGACAAATTTTTGCAATTAACATTTTATAGCATCCAAAATCTTTCTGCAAGTATTCTTTGCGAATTTTCAATTAAAATCGTATCTAAGATATAAAGGTTCCATATAACACATGCTATCGCCAATTCGTCTGTCGGAGTTTTATGCATGTGGAATAATTAACCTTTCCTTTAATTTTACGTGTAGTCCTGCAATGAGAATCCATTTACAGCTTCTAAGTATTAGACACTAACTATTAATTGTAATTGTGTGGGTCTTAAAAACCACCCCAAAACTAGAGATGACGCCTACAAAACAACAAATTATTATCTAGGGTACAAGCATAGATGCAATATTGCCATTAACTAATTATTGCGAGAAAAGATATCAAGCATTAGATGACATCTGTGTATCCACGTTAAAGACGATATTGGCCCTCTTTGATAGCTTGTTTAGTTTTAGTTTAGTTTTTGTTGGTAAAATTTGACCATCTTTGAAAGTGGTATAAAAAGGCTAAATAAATTATTAAAAAAATATTTTTGAGATATTTGAGGAAAACCATACAAAGTTATAAAAAATTTATTTTCAAAAAATAAAATGAATGGTGTATATAAAAATAACAAAAGTTGCAATTCCAACAAAAACTAAACTAAAACAAGGTATCAAAGAGGCCCATTGTCTCTAACTATCGTGGATATTTTATGACCATGATAAATATAGCCATGCAAGGTCTAGTGCCACAACAGATAATTTGTCGCAACATTTGTTGCCTTATTCGATGCCGTCGGTAGCAAGATAGCGAAATTTATGTATTAACATAAAATGATTTTGATTTTCTATTAAAAAGTGAATGATGATGATGGCGGTGGTCTTACATTTGCTAAAATTTATCGCCAATAAGTACTTCTCATAAAATCTCGCTCTACCATTATTAAAAATCACATTTCATATGCTACCGTGTCACAAAAATTAGCCACCATATGCCAGACTACTCAAATTACCCGTCATGTGCCTTTCGTTGAAATGTATGGAACATGACACAGTCAAGTGTGAAAGTAGACATGCGAAACATATGAAATATGGTGTTGTAAAAAACATGAAATATGGGGACAAAAAAATAATATAATATGAGCATGGTGTCACGTACTCTTGCACACCTAAGGGCCAGTTTTTTAGGACTTAACGGCTTAACAGTTTAATGGCTTATCTTTGTGGATAAAGAGCATACGCTTTAGTATTTTAGCATTTTTTTTGTCTCGAAGGTATATCCTAACACTTTAAAAAGCAAGTCAAACAAGATGAATCCGAAATCTCGAGTCTATCTCAGGAAGCTCTCAAAGTTCAGTTATTTCAGCCTTTCAGATCAATTCAAAAGAACAGTCACTAAATTTGTCTCAAATTTTAATTACATATTTACGGTTTCTTAATCCGTTTTGTTTCTATTCTAAGTTTATGAATTTTTTTATTTTTTAATTGTTTCTTTTAGTCTGTTATGGATCTTATCTCTATTAATTTTATTTCTAATTTTTACTATTGTTTTGTTGTAGCGGACACGAACTCTTTTGTTTTTAAATTTGTATGGACACTTATTTCTATTATTTTTATTTTGAAGTTCTAGTTTTTGTCGTAGTTGACATAAATTCTTTTTTAATCTAATTTGTTGTAATATGGGCCTACAACAATCGTTGTGTAGATCTTTCTATTCTTTCCAATCAACTTTGGAATTTTCTATATTTTAGGATTAATGTGGTGGATCTGTTAGACTCTGTTTAATTTATATAACGGTCATAGTGTTCCGCACAATTGCATGGATAGTTTTGTAATTGATATTGGTTATTTTTCTTTTTATTCAAAAATAATGTTTCTTTATTGTAATTGATATGAAGTCCCTCTATAGTTTTGTAATTAACATGAACTCTTATCTCTATTATTTTGTTTCAAATTTATTTTTTATTGTAGAATTGTGAACTCTTTATTTTAATCTTAGACGTTACCATTTGGTCGGCTGGTCCATTTGACATGAACTCTTATTTCTATCTTTGTACTCTAAATTTTTATAATTTTATTTTATAATTATAGCAAGCATGAACTTTTTCTTTTAATCTAAGTCGTTATAATTTAATCCACTGTATTTGACGATGCTTATATTTCCCTTTTTCCTCACGTTATTTCCCTTCGATAACTTGAGAATTTCATGTATTTTTCGATTATAATGGGAATTTCTAAAATTTTAGATTAATATGGTCGCTTTGTTTTCCCCATTTTATATAATAGGTACATAGATATGTTATATGTATTGGTACCAAAGTTAGAGAAAATTGTATGGAGCCTCTTTTTAAGGACTCTCAAATTTTACTAAAACGCTACACTACGCTACATTAAGCTGAAATGTACGAGGCCTGACCGAAGCGTGCCTCTAAACAACTGACCAAAAAGACATGCAACCTACACCCCCGGACAATCTGCCCTGTGGTTTTGACAGAAATTGTACTGAAATCCCCCATGTGGCGCGCTTGTGGACACAGCCCCGTGACGCGTCGTCGATTTGGACGGAGGAGCGCGGAGCGGGGCCACCACCAGAGAGCGAGAAGGGCAACTTGCACGGCGGGGGCGAGGGGGTCCATCCAACAATCCAAGGGCGTCATGCCGTCATGGCGTCCGCACCCACAGGTATCCCCACGACGCAGAGCGCAGCCGCGCAGGACGAAGGCACCCATGGGCCATGGGACGCGCGCGTGCACGCAATCAACAGGCCACGGCGAGCCCCCCTGCATGCGGCGAGGGCCTCGCGGCGCCGGCGATCCGCGCCGGAGCAGCCGGACCGGGCGCGCGGCAGAAACGCACTGGCGGGCGGCGGCGAGGTGGATGGATGGATCGATGGGGACCGGGTGGTTATCCGGGGCGCGGCAGGGGAGCGAGCGGACGGCTGTGGTTGGTGGCGATGTTGCTCTCCCGGCGGGGGTGGTGGGGCAGTGGGGGCAGGGTGGTGGTGGCTTTGGGCAAAAGCGGCCGCCTTTGCGTGCCCCGCGCTTTCGCCTTTGGATGGACGTTCCGGACGGCGATCAAATCCGGCCTGCATCAACTGGCCAACGCGATCGGATTCGATGACGATCCTTCTCTTCTCGCGATGGTTTTTTTACAGGGTTTTTTTTTGGCATAATACTGGTAAGTGGTATGGGTTTCCGTGGACGTGGCTGGTGGCCAGGAAGGATGTGCTTTTCCTGGCTTGTGGGCGAAAGGAATGCGGAGTGCGACCTCGGGAAAGCGCGCAGGGTGGCTGCTTCCTTGTACGCGAGGGAAGGAACGTGCGAGCCCGTGCCCGTGCCCTCGACTTGACGCGCCGCTGCAGATTGCCGGTTCCATGCGAATATTTGCACTGTTCTATCTCTTTTCGCTTAAAAAAGTTTTGGGTTTTCCGGCGGCTGATCGAGCGGCCACCGTTTCCCTCTTGGTAGCACCATCGTAGGTGGCACTCATTCTACGATGAAAACCTAGGCGTGGGCTAGCGAAAACCTATACGTGGGCAAGCGACGACAGCGACCTTGTGAACGCTTCCTTCTTAAAAACGTCATAGCGGTCCTACCGTATTGTTGGTGTTCTCTAAATTTGTCTTTTGGAAACCACGTCGTTACCACTTGTGTCGAGGTTCGGCTAGGCCGTGTATGTTAGCCCGACATTGTCGGTGGCCATCGGTGTTGTGGTTGTCTCCTTCAAGTGTGGTGGTCGGCTTATGCCGAGGCAACATGCTAATTCATCGGCTTTAGGCCAAGGTGGCAGCATTCAAGGTGTAGTTGGCCATGGCGCTTTGCGTCGAGCCATTCTTTTTCTCCTCTTCTTCTTTAATGTATTGGTAGAGCTTCTGCCCCTCTTCGAGGTTGCTCGAAAAAAAAGATTCTTTCCCTCTAGCAACTCTTCCATTTCTGCTCCTCTATAATAGAGGGACTGCAAGCGCCCCTATAAAGAAGGGTTAGACCACTGGATTAATTTGAGGGAAAGATTTTATCACAACAAGCTAGTTTTGTGATATCACCGAAATAGAAAGTTTCAAGTAAAACCATAAATCTTCTACAGCAGAGTATTGGATGAAAAAACGAATTAAAGTTTCTTTAAAATTGGACTAGCAAATTAAGAAAGAAAGCTACACATCCATTCTAGATGCCCTTTCAATGAAAAAAGCTTCGCGAATTCAGCCTATTAAGCATACCAGCTAGAAAAATAACTAATTCTTAAGTTGTCTATAGCTCTTCCATACAACTTTATGAGCATTGAACCACATTATTTGATATTATAGGTCTGTAGTATCTTTGGAAGACTATTTGGTATTGTTCTATATACGTAGATGCAGGAGTCTTCATGTTGATTAAATGTTAACCCATCAAACAACTCGATCGTACAAGACATTTGGGCTATGATCTTTATAGTTAAATTAAAATTAAAAGTTAACACTAAAAAGTTGTCTTTTTGCATAAGCCGAAGGCTGTAGTACTCTATAGTTATTTTTGTAGTTTTAAGTGGTCCTTCTAGGATTTTCTAAAAAAAAATTGTATTTTTTTTATACTCTCCAATGCCTCTCTCAAGGGGTCAACATTTTTATATTATAACTTTTAGCTGATTTCAGTAAAAAAAGAACAAAACCATACCTATTGTAGACTGCTTACTCCAAACAACAGACGTAAATAAATCCCTTTATTGATGCATAACAGCAAAAAAGAATGTGTAAATGCTAAATTTCTTGTGACAACATGCAGAAAAAAGCTCAAGGAGTTGATTGACAAGTGTCACACCATGGCATGAGTTCTTCCAAAATCTAAGTAGCTTGTCATTTCCCATAACACATGAGCAAATAGTTAGCTATCGTACCATATATTCGAGGATGTCACATTAACAAAAGCCTTCCTTGGAGGCTACGGGGGTGGGGAAAGACAGAAAGCCGAGAATAGATGTTCCAGGCTGCAGATAGGCAGGGCTTAAAGAAGAATTGAAGTAGCACGGTAGTGCAATTATTTCACATGATATGTTTTAAGGAAAAAAAGTAAAATGTAAATGTAACACCCAAAAATTTGAGCAAACAATCAAATTTGAACGAAATTCATTGAAATTCAAAAATTCTAAGGAAATTAGGTGAAAAATCATCAAACTCTCGGGCTGGGCTCCAAATGGGTCAATCTTGGGCCGAATCAGCTCACCTCTCCCTCTCTGTTTCTCTCTCCCCTGGCCCTGCCGGCACCGGCGCCGCTCACCGCCCGCCCCCTGCCTCGGTGGCCTTTGCATGGAAGCTAGCAGCTTTGGAGCAAGCACTGGTTGACACGTAGCACCCACCACTCAACCCCCTCTGCGCTGGCCTCGCCGGGTCCCGCCTCCACCGCCCCCGGCAGGTATAAAACCCTAGCCACCGCCGCCTTCTCTCTCTTTTGAGCCACTCCCGGGCGCTCTCTTCTGGTCTCAATTGAGCGCGATGTCTTCTTGAGCTTCCCGGCGCCGAGAATTTCTCATCGGAGCTAGCTAAGCCTGTTCGGTCTCCGTCGAATTCTTCACCCTCGGTGCGTTATTTTCTGATTCCTCCTATCCGTAGCTTCCTTGTTACCTTACGAGCTTTTCCCCTCAATCAATTTTCAATCAATTTTACTATAGCATCGCCGGAGCTCCCTCGCCGTCGCTGCTCTGTTCGGACTCGTTTCAGGACCGTACGTCGACGGGCCAAGCCGTGCACGCTCCGTCCTCTCCAAGGCCACGGTAAGCATGTTTATACCCTCCCGGTGCCGTTGCGCCTTTTAATTTGACTGGAGCTGTACGGTTTTGCCGTCGCCGGCAATGGCGTCGCCGCGTCTAATCAGCATTGGTCATGCCATTGGCACTAGCTACTAGACGCGCATGCTCTCTCTAAGTCTCTAGATAGAACCTACATCCAATTACCTAGCCACTAGCGCCGGCGAGCCTCAGTTCTCTTTTCGGGTTCGCGCGCCGGCGAGAGGTTGAAGATGATGATGTCATCATGACGTCATCGGCCCTAGCATTGTGTAGACAAGGGTCACTAACTGCTAGGACCCACTTGCCAGTCTCTCTCTATCTCTGTTCTATTTCTCTCCGTTTGGTGCTGAGTCGCTATCCAGTGGGCGCTTGGCCCCACACGTCGAGTTAAGTGTAGGTGCACTTCTCTCAGGCATCTTTGACGTGATCACCTAGCGTGCTCGCACCGCGGCTGGGCCGCTTGGCCAAATGGGCCGTTTCGGCCTGCTGCGCTGTGCCGGTTTGGGCCGCTCAGTCTCCCCGCGCCTCGTACACTGATGGGCTTGGCCGTTACTGTTCCAACTATTTCCCAGTAAATACTAGGAACTCTCCAAAGTATTGAACCATAAAAGAGGCTCTTAATATATTAAGAATGTATAAATATAAGCTTTATCACATTTTCCGAATAGGAATTCCCTAAGGTATTTTGGTAAATTCACCCTTAGCCTTCCCAGACCTCGAGTTTAGCACTCTCACCTAGGATCGATGATCAGCCGTACAAATTCGCAGATACGTTACTTTAGCATATCAATTAATTCGGGATTTCTGCTCTTATAGAAGACCCTGTTCCAGAAGAGGATTATCTTGAAGCTAGTCAAGTTCATTCCACCGATCCTCAAGGCGAGTTAACACCCTAGTTCATCTTTATACCTAGTTTTTCTTAAAATATCTTTCTTTAAAAATATAAAGTGCATACTTGCTATGTTTGGAAAGATGCCTGTTTGTTTAATCATGATTTCTCATGCCCTGTCCTTGATGAATATGTATCTAACTTACATGATTCCTTGATACCATGATTGATTGTCTGTCCACATAAAATTTAACATACTTAGACTTTCTAGTCTTGGGTAAAAGCTACTTAGACATGCTTAGGTCTACTGTTTTAATTGGGTATCCAATCCCACACTGGTAAACCAAAACTTACCGGTGGACATGATACATTACACACCTTGATCATGATGAGCTTTGTGTTGCATGAGTTAAAGTGTTGATGTGTGGCTTACAGTTTGGGGAATGATGGAAGAGAAGGGAGATGGGCAGGGTGGACCCATGATATATGCACGATATACCTATGTAAGAGGTATACAAAACGATAAAACATATATATATACATACACACACACACACACACACACACACACACACACACACACACACACATACACACACACACACACACACACACACACACACACACACACACACACACACACACACACACACACACACACACACACACACACACACACACACACACACACACACACACACACACACACACACACACACACACACACACACACACACACACACACACACACACACACACACACACACACACACACACACACACACACACACACACACACACACACACACACACACACACACACACACACACACACACACACACACACACACACACACACACACACACACACACACACACACACACACACACACACACACACACACACACACACACACACACACACACACACACACACACACACACACACACACACACACACACACACACACACACACACACACACACACACACACACACACACACACACACACACACACACACACACACACACACACACACACACACACACACACACACACACACACACACACACACACACACACACACACACACACACACACACACACACACACACACACACACACACACACACACACACACACACACACACACACACACACACACACACACACACACACACACACACACACACACACACACACACACACACACACACACACACACACACACACACACACACACACACACACACACACACACACACACACACACACACACACACACACACACACACACACACACACACACACACACACACACACACACACACACACACACACACACACACACACACACACACACACACACACACACACACACACACACACACACACACACACACACACACACACACACACACACACACACACACACACACACACACACACACACACACACACACACACACACACACACACACACACACACACACACACACACACACACACACACACACACACACACATAGAGTTGGGCTAGCGTAGATTTCAATCTACGCTAGCCCAACGGCGGCGAGGGGCAGAGGCGTGGGGGCGAGGGATAGCGGCGTGGTTTGGAGCTAGGTTTCCAAAATATCCCGATTTGATGCGGTGCGGTGGGCCCTCAACAGTATTTACGTTGGTCATGGCCGCCGTAAATAATGCAGCACCTATTTACGTCAGCCAGGCCGACGTAAATTGCCACAGGCCGACGTAAACACTAGCATCAGGTGGCCTCCGTCGTGCTAAGTCCTAAAGCCCTTATTACGTCAGCCAAGGCGGGCCGACGTAAATACCCCCTGTATTTACGTCGGCTTTCTTCCAGCCGACGTAAATATCTTTGACCGACGTAAATACCTTGGATTCCTGTAGTGGTGGAACCCAGATGGAGTTTGGGCTCGTCTGGAAGGGTGTTCATGCATGAGCACAGCGGAGTACCGTCGGCCGTTGTACTGTGTGATTGCAGTGGTCCCTTACACCACAACGCGTGGCCATCGCGCGGATGTGCAGGATTGGTGGTCTATGTGACCCCGTTTAAGCTTGTAAAGCATACGCCTTAGTGGCCGCCTTAGTGGCATTTGACCAATCTTGAGGTGAAGGCGAATTTTGACGTCTTCTTAGTGAGGATCTGACCCTACCGGGGTGAATGCCACTGACCAATGCCATCCGTGAAACGGCAATCATTGAGTAGGGTTAGGTCACTAGTTCACTGGAACTCGGAGAAGATAGTGGTCCGCAACAGGGTTTGCCGTCCCGGAATGATGGTGTGATGAAAGAAAATGGGACGGATACACACACACACACACACACACACACACACACACACGTAGAGGGTGCCTGTGTGGTTTGAGTTATGAACTTCTGATATAACCTTTCCCCAACATGTTTTTGGAGATGTCCTTTCGAAAATGGCTCGGTATAGGCTTATATATATTAATTCAAAAACTAGCTTTTCTGCAAAGAAAATAACCATAACTCCACTATATAGCCTTTAACACTATTATGCATTAAGGACGGTGTTAACTTGCAAGTGCGGTTTGATTACGCACTTACCCTCGCACCCACTCACTCTTTTAGATTATGGAGAACCTGAAGATGGAGAATACGCGTGCCACGAGGATGGCGATCCAGTGTTTGACGATCCCGGCCAGATATAGGCTCTCCTGCAGTCCGGAGGTCACGTACATAGACTAGGATCTTCACATGAAATCATGGCGTAGCTTTCGCCTGAAAACAGTTTTTGTTGTAATATAAACACCTTCAAGACTTCTCGTTGTATTTGGTACCAGCACTTGGATAACATGTTCATCTTGTAATATATTTCGTTCAATATTGTATGTGATGATCCAGCTATATGTAATGTGATGTACTAGTGTACTGATCTAGGGACTAATGCAGTTTCACAGGACGAGTTTCAAATGTAAGCAATTTTGAGGCCCCGTCGGTAAAAAGCTTAATGTAATAAAAATGGCAACAACAAAAAAATGGTATAATTTTTTCAATGGTACTGAGGTGTACGTTTTGCTAAGTGTACCCTCTTTTATATTGTCAAATCAATTTTCCCGCTCTCTCTCTCAAAAAAAAAAAATAATCAATTTTCCCATGTTTGTATCCTCTAGCGACTATCGTTATCGTCTCCCTCCGATGCTGGACTCGAGCTCGGCCGCCCAGGCGCCCAACGCATCGGTGTGACGAAGCAAGCAACGCCATGTTTGTGGATGTCCTCGCGAGCGTTGAGTTGACCTGTGATTAGCTTATTCTTTTCGTTGCTTCGCCTTTCAACGGCAGGGCCTCTGCGCCGCGGCGCCTGCGCCTGTGCCGTTCTTCAATGCGTTGTTCCCAGATCGCATCGACGTCGCCTCGCAAATAGGCGCGCGTCAGCTCCTCGTGCTCCTAGATGTTAAAATGAACAGATCAACCAGCGTGAAGTCGCAAGGTTCAGGTTATCTGCATCGTATTCATACCGATCGATGCTGGTGCAGGTGCAGTTGCTGCACATTATTTTACTGCTCGTCGCTCGCTACGCTAATGAGTTGGCGTTCGCTCTCTGCTGCATGCTTGTACGTCGCTAACATCTTGCGGTCTGTACGGCTGTACCCGAGTCGTGGCAATGGTAGTAGACAGGTCAGATTTCACAACGACTAGAAGGGGGGAAATGAATGTAGAGGCAGGATTTTTTTCCGACAGGGGTCCGGTTTTCAGCGTGAGAGTGCCTACCGACGGATCAAATGCTCTCTTCCCGTGTGATTTTATTTGCACCACCAGTGAATCGGGCCTGAGCGAGAGGACTACGGCTCAGTTTGGGCTCATTTACACCAGCTCGGCTCGGCTTGGCTCGATAAAACACACGAGCTAGAAAGACAGCTCGGTTCTGGCTTGAACTCGCTAGAGGCATGAGCCAGCTCATGAGGCTCCTAAACTTGAGTGAGGTGGAAAGAGAAACAAAGGTATAAGACAAGTGAGAGGGAAGATCGTGACTTGTGAGCTCATGAGGTTCGGTTTGATAACCCCACAACAAAGAAGAGAGAAAGAGGCAAAACAAGACTCGATGTCTTAGGGTTTAGACGAGCCTTGGACCACATAGGAAGAAGGGAGAGCCCACAAATCATCACGAGCCTCTACGAGCCGAGCCACAAGTGAGCTGACCTAGGCTTGACTCGTGCTCATTAGAATGCGCGAGCAACAAAAGGGTCCAGCTTAGGCTTGTTTTCAAACGAGTCCAAGCTAAGCTGAGCCAAATACCGAGCGAGTTATGAGCGAGTCACGAGCCAAATGCCTTATTCTTTTTAGTTTAAATTAAACTAAATTAAATTAAATGAAAATTTGTTTTTTATAAGCCAAGCGATGTACTATTTTATAGTTATTTTTGTGGTGTTTTATTCTTCTTAGAATAAATAAAATAGTTTTTAAATAATTTTATGAGCTCTTTAAGTCCTCTCACGAGGGATCACAACCTTTTCAGATTAAAACTTTCAACAATTTTATCCTGAAACGAACGAGGACAAAGCTCCAGCCCTACTAGTCATCAAGGGAAAGCCTAGAGGTTTTTGTTTTCTAGATATGGGAGTGCTTACTGCGATGGATCAAATGCTCTCTTCTCGTGCCTGTTGGCCAGACGTCGCTTGTTATCCATAACAGTAAATAGCCAATGTTCATGTTGATGCATTGAAAATGTGTCCTTCATTGAGCTTACTTGTTAACTATGAGGCAAAAACCCTAGCTTACATGATGCAGATACAACTTCTAAATGGTGTTATCCGAAAGATGAAGAGGGATAATGTTTACCTTGGTTCATACTTCTCATGGTGGTAACTCTACATCCAGCCTTCTGCACTATAATGAGACGAAGTACAAGATAGATCGTGACCCAAGATCTCGACGAGAGGCCGGACCGATCGTGGAGGGTGTATGATAATTCGATGAGTTTAGATTGCCTGGCTATCAGATCATACCAAGGTGTTTCTAGGGTGCAATAGTATTTATAGTGTTAAACATGATATAATAACTATGACTAAGTTGGCTACATAGCAAAGGTCTTGCCAAATGCGTCCCCAACTCCTCCTCCATGACGAATCCTAACCTTCCATATCCGTACGCTCATGCTTTGCATGCCAAGTCAAGTTTTTGAATGTAGTCGTACCCTGCATGAAAACTTATGACTTTGCAAATAATGTCGCACCTTAAAATTGTCTCAGAATGTGCCTATTATTCGGGCCGTGCGGAACTCGAGAAGTCTAAGCTTGACACTAAGGCCTCATTTGTTTCAGCTTAAATTAAATTAAACTATATTGAATTTTTTTGTATAAGTCAAATGATATAATACATTATAATCATTTTTGTAGGGTTTTAAATAGTTGTTCTTAAAATTTGTAAAATATTTTTTTATAATTTTTGAACTCTTTAGCATATTTTTTTGAGTGATCACAACTTTTTCAAATTAAAAATTTGAGCAACTTTTAGGGGGGAAAAAAGGCCTAAGCCAGGCCCCCTGAGCCGAAGATAACGCAGGCCTTCTGATATGGGCACGACAATCAATCAGGTTTTCCAATTTAATTTGAGTGAACTAATTTTAGAAATTGTAACGAAGAAGTTTCTATGGCTGATGATGTGCGTGAGCATGAAAAAGAAGAAAAAGGAAAAGAAGGGCAGGATCGGACATTCGGACCTGCTGGCTTCGTGCATGAGACAGAAATATTCTATGCGTGGAGAGTAATTAGGGAAAAGGAAACCAAGACGGGGATTGGTTGGTTTCGGGATTTCACGTTGCTTCCAAGACGTTATTAGATTATTCCAGCGATCCCTAGCCTGTACTGTAGCATAGAGCGTGTAGAATGGTTGAGACAACTGTCTCTAACCATTGTCATGTCAGCTAAATACAACATTAGAGATGTCATACACAATGGTAGAGATGGCACATTTTTGTAAGTAATTTACTTACACAATTCTCAATTATTGCGTAGAGTCGACTCTTACTTAAGAGCATCTCTAATGGTCTCAGGTCAACTAGCTATAACGATTTCAACTCAGCTTTTTTGTTTATCTGGAGGAGAGTATAAGGGTGTGCTACCTACTAACTTACAACTAATTTATAGCCGATTGCAATGCACTTACTATCTATTGCATGTGAACCCATATTCAATCTTATAAACAATGTTATATCTAGTCCATGGAGAGGCTAGCTATATGCTATATATAGATGACATGGCGATTGTTTATAGCTAGCAACTATCTACACCCTTTAAAACACCACTCATGTTTTTGTGAGTAGTGTTTTATAGGGTGGGATAGAGGAGCTGCTAGAGGAAAAGGAAAATCTTTTTATAGTGCGGTGTAAATTATAAAGAAATTTTAGAGAGATGGATAGACAGGATGTCAATAGTATTTTAGAAGGGAGATATAGAGGGGCTGCTGGGATGCTCTTAGCTTATGATATTTTGTCTTGCCTGTTGCACTCCGTGCGACTTTATCTTTCCTTATGTGCCATTATTAGGTTGGGGCACCTGCGACTTTATCTTTCCTCATGTGTCTTAATTAGGATGGAGCCACCAGGAAATTGAGATCAATCAGAAATAAGTAAGAAAATTACATAGGATGGGCATCACAATATAAGCAGCACAACACTTTTTCCGCAACAACTTGGATACCTATTCTGGTGTCCCAAACTGTTTGATCACCAACAACGACACACAATTCATAAGTGAGTTGTTTCAAGAGTTTTGCAAAGATATTGGTACTAAAATTTTCTTTGCATATGTGCCCCATCGACAGAGAAAGAGGGTATCTGAACATGCCAATGGTCAAATCGAGAGTGTGAGTAATGATCTTACCCGGGGCAAGCAAAAGATGGGTAGATGAGCTACCTCTGTTCTTTTGGCAATTCGCACCATGTACATAGCCGGGCAACAGGAGAAACTCCTTTCCAACTTGTTTACGGTGTAGAAGGAGTACTACCCATTGAATGTACCTCCATCGTAGTATTCTTCTTGAGCCTTGGGGGCTAACTATCGGGATTGAGTTCTGTCTTCTCAGATTGTGAAACATCTCTTGGTGTTTCCTAAGTATCCCTTAGCCTGTCTTATAAATAATGTTATATCTAGTCCATTGGAGAGGCTAGCTATATGTTATATATAGATGACATGACAATTGTTTATAGCTAGCAACTATCTACACCCTTAAAAACACTATTCATGTTTCTGTGAGTAGTGTTTTATAGGGTGGGATAGAAGGGCTGCTAGAGGAAAAGGAAAATCTTTTTACAATGCTGTGTAAATTATAAAGAAATTTTAGAGAGATGGATAGACGGGACGTCAATAGTATTTTAGAAGGGAGATATAGAGGGGCTGCTGGGATGCTCTTAGCTTATGATATTTTAACTTGCCCGTTGCACTCCATGCGACTTTATCTTTCCTTATGTGTCTTTATTAGGATGGGGCCACCTGCGACTTTATCTTTCCTCATGTGTCTTAATTAGGATGGAGCCACCTGGAAATTGAGATCAATCAGAAATAAGAAAATTACACAGGATGGGGACATACCCGGTACGTTCTACTTGATCATTGCCATTGAAACATTTATCAAGTGGATCAAGGCCGAATCAGTGTCAGCCATCACAATATAAGCAGCACAACGCTTTTTCCGCAACAACTTGGATACCCATTTTGGTGTCGCAAACTATTTGATCACCGACAACGGCACACAATTCATAAGTGAGTTGTTTCAAGAGTTTTGCAAAGACATTGGTACTAAAATTTTCTTTGCATATGTGCCCCATCCACAGAGAAAGAGGGCATCTGAACATGCCAATGGTCAAATCGAGAGTGCGAGTAACGATCTTACCCGGGGCAAGCAAAAGATGGGTAGATGAGCTACCTCTGTTCTTTTGGCAATTCGCACCATGTACATAGCCGGGCAACAGGAGAAACTCCTTTCCAACTTGTTTACGGTGTAGAAGGAGTACTACCCATTGAATGTACCTCCATCGTAGTATTCTTCTTGAGCCTTGGGGGCTAACTATCGGGATTGAGTTCTGTCTTCTCAGATTGTGAAACATCTCTTGGTGTTTCCTAAGTATCCCTTAGCCTGTTTCCTGCAAACATGCAACTACCCGGGATGATGGTGCCACACCGAGCTAGGCACTTCCTAGTGGTGTGTTGATCAAGATATTGGAAGACTTAGCGGTTAAATCTTCCTCTTTACACAGCCCGACCCATGATGGATAAACATGTTAGGGTGTCAAGATCCCATTGGCATATCACGTAGAAATTCTCTTCTTCTTGTGGATAGAGGATCACCGATAGACCATACACAACACACCTTCATCGTTCATCTTGCACAGAGAGGAACTCTATCTAGGTCTTTCTCTCACAAACCTTTATAATGTGATCTCTTAAGTCTCAAGTATAGTAAAACACTATACGTAGGGCTATTATCACTTGCTCAAGTGGTCTAAACAAGGATAAT
This sequence comes from Raddia distichophylla, assembly GCA_005191435.1. Taxonomy (NCBI): domain Eukaryota; kingdom Viridiplantae; phylum Streptophyta; class Magnoliopsida; order Poales; family Poaceae; genus Raddia; species Raddia distichophylla. The sequence continues at coordinate 550,083 of SPJY01017326.1, forward strand.
AATCTCTCTGGTGTCTTTTTCTTCAAGTTCTATGCGAAAATCTCTTTTTCATAGTGGAAGTCGAGATTGTGTTACAAAGAGGTCTCTTTGCTCCTGCAGTTCAGAAGTAAACTCGACTAAGAAAGCTCATTCCCAATCATCGACAGGTACAAAACCAAAAAGATAACTATTCATGATAATTTCCTAAAATATCACCTTGCCTTATTGTGATCTGAAACTCTTACGCGTTCAACCGTTACGAGCCAGGTCAATGCAGGATGAAGGCGCAAGTCTTCGATTGCATTGACCGGCATACCATTGGGAAAGTGCTTGCCCGAGACGCCGCTGATTCTCACGCAGCTACCCTATCCTTGGTAATAGACAACTATTGAGTATCACATTGTTGAAGGCCCTGTTAGGATATGCGCCGATGCTAGATCACGAACAACACCAGTAGACACGGTGTTTGTTAACGCAGTTTAGCTTTCGTCTACATCTGTGGGGCTCTGATTATGGGCGCTCCTCACCAAACCATAATACCACAGCACACCGGCTGACTAGGTCACGACTACATGCCGGCTGCTGACCTCCTCTTATCTATGCTACTATTATGAAGTCGTTGACCTGATTATAGCAGGGCGGCCTCCCTTTATATAGTGGAGGCCTGGCTAGAATCCGACCCTAAAATATAAACCAACCCTGCCTATTACAACAGAGTCCATGTAAACTACTTGTACACATATTCGACACAAAACCTAACAGGCCCTATTTGGTTTGTGGTTTTGTTTGAGTCGGTTTGGCTGGGGTAAAAGTTGAGAACCATAAAATACAAGTATGAAAAGATTAAAAATTATGTAAAAATATGTTTTAGATCTTTAAATAAAATTCTACAAAGCTTAGAAAAATTATTTCAAATATTATACTGAATAGTCTATAAAAAAATTAATTTTCGTCCAACCGAATTGAACTGAACAAAACCTCGAATCGAAGAGGGCCGAAGTGGTTGAAATCAGGAGTGAACAGCAATCCATGAATATGAGATCCTGATACTGCCGATCTAACATTGAATAGGTAGGGGAAGCCATTGCTACGCTTGATTGTGCCGTATCAACCGATACATGAGCTGACTTGCGCCCTTCTCGTACATGCTATTGTCAAAGCAAAACCAGCGCTGAGATATACAAAGATAGGTTAATTAGGATGTTACAAAATAATATATCAGGCCATCTCTAGGATTTACATGATATAATAACTTCAACATACAAAACAAAATAGATGCAGCCTCATGAATTAAGAGGACATGAAAATAACTATCGCCAAAATTTTGGACCATTTCGCACGGTCTAGAATTTGCATGCCGACCATATTTTTCATGCTGTCTGGCAACTTTTGATCCGTCTTCTTTCTAGCTACGTCTTCTACAAGCAAGCGAGAAAGAGAACCACTCTGCCAGCGAATTGGGGACGGACGTCCGACCCTGTGTGCGGCCGTTAGAAGCTTCGCGCTGCCCGGTCGACCCACCAACGGCGCGTCCACCCGTTGAAACAACTCGGCGCCCCACCGGAACAAACTTCTCCTTGTTTCGCCTCCGTTCTTCCCCTAAATCAAAGGCCGCTGCAGCGTGCTCATGAATCCCTCAGCGATGACGTAAGCGAAAAGATTTTTTTTCATTTTTCTCTTTCAACGGCCATAGATTTTGACTGGTTGCTCCAATGCACGAACCGTTTGCACCGCTGCGTTCCTCGCATTTTTACGAGCAAAATAAGACCAATGTTGCTATATAAAAATTTACTAAAACAAATTGTTATCTTAATGCAACAATTAGTTTATCCTGTTGAAACAATATGGCTAGCCTGCTGAAACAATTACTTTTGCCTAGTGGACGTATAACCAAGTAAAACAATTGGTTTAGCCTATTGGAACAATATATATACCCCGCTGTTAGCCTATTGAAACAATTTATCTAACCTGATGAAATAATTTGTACAGCCTATTGGAACAATTTGTTTGGCATGTTGAAACAATTAGTTTAGTCTGTTGGAACAATATTTTTGGCATGTTTAAATAATTAGTTTAGTCAATTGGAACGATATGTCTAGCTAAATACAACAATTAGTTTTTTCTATTGGAATAGTATGTCTAGTCTTCTGAAATAACTAGTTTAGCCTATTCGAAACAATCTATATAGACTGTTGGAACAATTTGGCTAATAAAAAATTAAAAATATAAAAAAATTATTTAAAATGATTTTATTAGAATTTTAGATGAATTATGAAATTTGTTCTATGCATTTTGGACTCCAGATGAAATAGAGACAAAAATGAGAAAATTAAATAGAAAAAAAATGAACCGCTCGTTTTTTGCTAAATCTATCTAGTGTTGAAACAATTTGTACAATTTATTGGAACAATATTTTTTGCCTGTTGAAACAATTAGTTTAGTCTACTGAAACGATATGTCTAGCCAAATGCAACAATTAGTTTTTTCTATTGGAACAATATGTCTAGCCTGCTGAAATAACTAGTTTAGCCTATTTGAAACAATCCATATAGACTGTTCAAACAATTTGGGTAATGAAAATATTAAAATATAAAAATATAAAAAGTATTTAAAATGAGTTTATTAGAATTTTAGATGAATTATGAAATTTGTTCTATGCATTTTGGACTCCAGATGAAATAGAGACAAAAATAAGAAAATTAAATAGAAAAAATGAACTACTCGGTTTTTTTTGCTAGTTCGAGACAAACAGTGCATCACCGAGGACGCGTGCGTCGGTTGCTGGGCCGCGTGCATCCGACACTATCGGACGCCTGGTCACTCACAAGCATTCGCCTATTTTCAAATAACTTACTTCAGCCATTATGATTGAAGCATTGAAGATCAAGCCCAAAAAGAAAAAGAAAAACACAAGCTTTGACATGAGCTCGATCGTTAGGTAGCTTTTTACCATCGGGTCGGGGCACACCACACGGACGCTTTTGTTTGCGACAAATGCACATTTTTTCGACTGTGCCGTCGGTTTGCTTTGCACAGAAATGGAAACAGAGAACATCTAGCGATCTGCTAAGCACTGTGGATTGATGGGGGCAGAGCTGCGAAAGCGGGCTCGAGATGATAAAAGGCGCGAAAGCTTGGCTCTAAAAGCACCATGGGTTAGCTCGGACGGCAGTAGTGATCTGACGACGCCTGCCCTGAAACGCATGTGTCTCACTACCGGCTGGAAAGCAACCGATGCATACTGCGATTGGTGCCTGTCTGGTCCAAACCAGAGTAGAAAGCAGACGAGGCTTAACGTGCACCCTCTGATCCTCTCGAAAGATTATTCGGTTAAATTATTTAATTATCATTGATAACGTTTTGACTATTTGACACCGTTTCTCAAAAATACGTTTTTCAGTTATCAGTTTCAGCTTTTTAAAAGCACTGTTCAAACCAGTTAAGATCCCTTAAGATTTTCAGTACGAGAGAGCACCAAGTAGGATAAAGATCACATGATGTCGTATTTACTATGCAGTATACTAGCGATATTACAGTTTTCCTCTGGTTTCTAGGAAGAGGTGCAATTCTGACTAAGGATAATCTTATGAAATGCAAGTAGCCGGGTTGTCCAAAATGCAATTTTTGTAATAAAAATGTGTCAATACAACATATTTTCATTGATTGCATTCAAATAGCCCTAGGTTTAACTTCGCAGAAGTTGAGAATTGACTCGATGGTTTGGGTAATTAAGGCTTCCGACAAACATGCTAGCGGGTACATCAGCTGTATTGTAGGTTATATGGCTAGGTTGTAGTGATAGTTTTAATAAGAAAGAAAGAATTTATTTTTTAGATTATCTTTAGTGCAGTCTACTAGATGTGCCATCAAGCAGTGGAGTACTACAAAAGAAGGATGATAGGAGGAAATTGTCCAAACATGTCGTTCCCTACATAGCATCCCTTTGGCATTCTTTTTCAAATATGTTTGGAGGTTTAATAATTTTAATTATTTGCATTGGTCTTATACATGTCCTGCACGTAGAGTCAGAAACATTTTTTCCCCATTATATACTAAAAAACTAGCTTGCGCGTGGTATTACAACACGTGTCCTCCGCTTCAAGGATAGGGGGTAAGACCGTAAGAGATCATGGAACCTTTGGATCAAACATGTGTGCTTATGATAATTATCTTACCCCACGAAAGTGATGACCACTGGGTAAAATGAAATGAATGGTCCACAAATATTGTGTGAATGTATCTTGGAAAAGGTTGTCTTTCTACCAAAGTGACAGAACTAGTGTGGTATTGTAGTAAACCAGGGCAAGCTACTCGACTTGCTAGATGATCAGAAAAAGTGCGCATGACCAATAAGTGTTTAGTTGCCAGGAGCAGTCAATATAATCGATTGATTAAGACTTCATAAATTAATCCACACAGCGTACCAATATCGGAAGAATCCTAATGCAGGACGAAGCAGGAATCAAAAGAATGAGAGGAGCACGCGATCAGATCTTCCTCAGATACGTACGCCGAGCTAGCCCACACAAGCCGATCGAGACGGAAAGCCGGAAGCCAAGAGAAGCCCAGCCAGCAGCGCCCATTGGCCCAATGGCCGCCGTTCATCATGACCGGAAGAAGAGAGCACAAATGGCTTGAAAAGGAAGAAGAATACAACCCAGCCTGTTCCGAGCACAAAAGAGCTTCCTTGTCCTTATCACCCAAGGCTGCGGCCTTTTGCTCAGCTCATCATGCATCGATCTCATGCATCCCAAGGAAGAAATAGAGAGACAGAAAAAAAGAAAGAAAGAAAGAAAGAAAGAAGGGGCCCGGCCGGCTGTACCAAGGCATGCAGATGCAGCCATGTGCCATTGCATCATGTATTCGCAGCCTTTGGAGCAGATCGAAAGGCCATTCGATCCATGGAGGCATGGAGCGCAGTGCCGTGCTAGTGCGAGCTGCGATACTGCATGCGCTTGGCCGGTCGATGCGCGCGTACGTATCGATCGTCGCCGGCTTCGTAGGCTGGGCCGGGGCCGCGCGGCACCGCAAAGCGGTGTGATAATGCGTGGCCTTTTCGGTTGCAAAAGGGAGGCGGAAAAGGGAGAGGAGGGGGAAGCTAGAGGAAAGTGGGCGATCATCCATCCGATCGTGTTCATGTACAAGGGGGATAAGTACATTGCATGCATGCTGGGATCGATATGGCGCGCGCTCTTTCTTTCTTTGATAGTAGTTTCGCGAGCGCGCGGGGTTTGGTTTTTGAGGCTCGGGTCGGGCGTTTCGTTCCAAACCCCAGTGTTGATGCGGTGAGTGCCAATGAACAGTCTTTGTCTATAAACAACTTATACAATGGGTTGGTTATAAACCAGGAGCGGATTTATGGTGCTAGCACCATAGGTCAAACGACCTCGGTGTCTTTTGGACAAATCCTTCTTGTTTATTTCTACACTATTAGTATATATACATATAAACCTACAATTTCAAGGTTAAACATAGTGTTTTAGTGTTAAAATGACCCCGATGACCCAGCCTGTTTTTCAGGATCCGCCCCTGCCATAAACAGTCTTTGTTTATAAACAACTTATACAGTGGGTATGAACAACCAACTTCTCTATGGACATCATTCACATTAATTCATAACTTGCCTTGGTTCCCGTGTTGTAGTTAGTTATAGATGGATGAATCACTTCTTTGTGTTATCTATGTCCTCATTTCTTGTACACGCTATCTTTTTTCCTATACGATAGAGTTTGTAGACAAATTATACGCAGTTGAAGCGGAGGTCTTATGTGTGATTTAGGGTAACCACTACAGGAATCGACATTAGTCTCGAGTGCCAAAATCAGTTTCGACGGCTAAAAAGAATCTGTCAAGCTTACGCTCCTACTCTCGATAGCCACGAGACAACCGTCGAGCATACTCATTCAGGGTAAGTACTCTCGACGGCTATGAGTCAACCCGTCGAGACTCTTCCACCATCCCCTAAGGAAAGCTACGACGTCCAGTTATCTCGACGGTTAATTGTTAGCCGTCGAGATAGTGTAAACTTTTTTTATGCTTCCACACTAAGTTATAGTTTATTAGATGTTAATTTATAATTTAAAATGGAAAATTCAGTAATTGCACCTAATGTGTAATATCTGAATTTGGAAAAAAAATTATTTCTAAAATTTGTATGAATTGTTGGGTATGTCAGTAGCCTAAATCATACGATAAGCCCTCGATCGGTAACCTAGCTAGGGATTATTCGGTTCACTCACTTATGTGTCGGTCATCGCATTTAATTAATGGTCGAAAATTTCCAATTTTTTCACCAGTGTTGTTATTGATGTATAAATGACTATGAAATGAATATTAGCAGCAACATATGTGTTTTTTGTATTTTTAAAAAATTCTAATATGCTGTGTTGACCATCGTGGGGCTGTGGAGGCTAAAAACCTCGAGATAGGTACTTGTCTCGACGGCCATTGATTATACCAATCTCTATGAGCTAGGACATGAACATATGGCTGCTATGCAACAATATGCAGGTATACCAATCTCTAGAACCACTGATTATAAATCACACAGGAAGATGAACAGTTGCCAGCTACCCACCACCTGATCTTGGTATGTGCCACTATCAAACAATCCAATCTAGCGTTGCTCTTTGGCCGCTGACTACGCATGCTCATCGATCCATTTCTTGATTAATGCTGTACTATCGATCAGTGAGAAAAGGGAGGATCGATGGTAAAGAAAGGAAAAGGATGCGAAGGAGTACACATAAGAAGCTAGCTGAAAAGATGAGCAAATATGGTCATACATGTATCGGCCAATCTTCCAAGTGCGATTGCGTTGCGCGCGTAGGGCAAACGCTTCCCTTCCTTTTCCACCAGATCTTTTACGTGCTGCCATCCCAAAGAATGCACTCATGGCTATCGAAAAGCTATGCCTTGAGAGCGATGGAGGCGGTCCCGCTATGTATGTATTTGTGCCCAGCTCTCTCTCTCTCTTCTCTCTCTCTCTACGCTAGCTTATGCAGTTTGTGCAAGAAGACACCTCTGCAATCTTCTCTCTTATGAGGCTATGAGTCGTTTCCTTCCGTGGTCCTCTCATCAATCTTTTCTCTTCGTCTTTGGACTGCTAGCTTGATTGATTGCTTATGACCAAATAGAAATGTACAAAAGGGAAGCTCTAAATTAAACTCATCAACCCAGCCAACGGGATATTGTTCATCGGTCATCTATTGGACACGACACCATTCTTTGCAGGTGGCTAAGATTGATTGTATTCTTTCAGCATGGGTTGACGATCGATTTAACGATATGATTTGTAGTTATTGATGTTTCCTTGTATTTTTCTAGGAGCTGTTATCTTTTAGCTTGTTTTATGTTTGTTATGTCGGTACGTTGTTATATGTCTTTTTTTTCTTAGAAAGGTTCTATCCAGCGGCAAGGTCGTCGGCCGGATCTAGGCGAGGGCACTCACCTCACTTTGGCCGCCTTATTTGCGTGGATACTCGGCTCCCTTTTTATTCCCTGCACTTATACTACTTCTGTATAGCACCATCCCCCGGTCCTAAAACCCAAAACCCCCCGTTGCCTTGCAAGACTCTCCACTCTGTAGGCCCGCGACCATCGGCGCCGCTGCCCCTAGCTCAACTGACCACCCACCACTCCAATGCCTTAACCACGCTTCTAGCCTCATCGACGCCTGGGAAGACACCAAGGGCAAGGACCTTGCAAAACTAGGGAGCCGTGGAATGGGGGAAAGGAAGAGGAACAGAAGGGAAGGGAGAGAAAGGGGAAGAAGGAGAGGGTCAGGTCCCCTCCCTGTCACGGGTCAGGTCCCCTCCCTGTCACCACCGATGAGCTTTCTGAAGCCGGAGAGAGGAGGAGGGTCAAGGAGGACAATTGTGGAAGAATTTTGATCGCCCTCTGTCGCCCCGAGCTTAGAGAGATACCGGGGAGGCGGCAACTAGGCGATGGGAGGGGTTTGTGGTGCGGGCGGTGAGACACAATGTCGGAGCCACAGGAAAGCCGAAGGCGGTCCAATGGCGGTGGTGGGTGGATCAACACCAGTGCTGATGGATTATGGTAGACAAATAGCATGGTGGCGGGGAAAGGAGGCTTAGCCAATCCATGGGTGGTGCCTGACGGAGGTGGGGATGACGGTGGAAGAGCATGGAGTGAGAAGGAGAGAAGGCAAAACAAGACGCGTCGGACAAAAAATCGGATCGCATCGCAACAACCTAGACTAGAGGTGGCCAAACGGGCTGAGCCAGCTGAACCAAATCGGGCTGGCCCACACTGTTCACCGAACCGGGGAGGCACCTCGGCCCGTCAGGCTGGCCTGATTTGGTTAATCGAACCGAACCTGGGCCGACACCTCGACCCGTCGGGCCGGCCCCATTCGGTTTGCATAGTGGCGGCCCGATTCGGTTCGCTATTGTGTATATTAATTTAATTTAATATATGTAAATCTATATATTTTTATTATGATAAATAATATATTTATTTAATTTATAATGTATATTTTTAAATATAATAGTTTTCTCATTTTTTATATTTATTTTTAAATAAAATAAACCGGCTAATAAAAAACCGGGCTGGCCCGATTCGGTTCGGTTCACCGAGACCGCAGCCCGTTGGTCCGGTTCGCATAGTAACCGAACGAACCGGGCCCAAACCAGGGCGGCCCGGTTCGGCCCGTTGGCCAGCTCTAGCCCAGACCGCGCGCCAGTGAATCGATCCCTTAACAAAAGGCTAATCACTCCAAGCAACACGTCCCAACAAAAAAAACCCGTAGCTTTCATGTCCCACAAGGCCACAAGCGCCTTAATCTCACAGAAATGTGGCGACACCAAACCAAACAGCAACAACGAAAATTACTTGCAGACCGGCGCGCGAGCGAGTGCTTGTCGTCGTCGTCGTCGTTTTTATCGGCTGCAGTTCCTGTCACGGTTTTCGTCTCGCTTTCTTGGTTCGGGGGTCGACGGCGACCCTATCCAATGTCTTAATTAATCCCTGCCTTTCCAAGCTAGTTTATCCTTTGCGGAAGCAGCTAAAAATTTCGAGATAAGCTGGAGTTTAACTCAAGGCCCAAAAAATTTAGCCCCTCTTATCTTTTATTTTAAATTAGAACTTATGGTTTTTTTTGAGAAGGGACATTTCATTAATAAGGTAAAAGACCCAACCGATTACAGAGTGGACCTCCGAAAAAAGCAAGAATACAATGAAGATCAGTCAAGCCCCATCTGGCATTAATGTTCCGCTGTCCCTCTTCACGACGGCCACCACCGCCGAGAAGATACACGAAGACAAACCGGCAGACATGCCGGCAGCGTCTTCTCCAAATGCCAAACCACCTCACGGGAGAGAACCACTCGTGGAGGTCTAGAAAACACGGTGAGACCTCGTGGACTTCAGACAACTGCTTCGCTGTCTTTATCAATGAATTGTAGCACATGGAGGCCTCACCGATGGCCGGAGGAAGCTGGTTGCGAGTGCCACCAATACCGAGGAAGATGTAAGCCGGGTCATGAAAGCCCCGTTGTCGTCGCCGCCCCCAGCACTGGCACAGCCGCAGAGAAGGACAGCGGCTAGGGTCTCCGCCCCATGTCCGCAACACGGTACGCCACGCCGGACCAGAGGGATACCTCCGTGGGGAACGCAAAGCTCTGGCCCCCTCCTTCGTCTTCGACCTCGTCACAGCGCAGGGAGAAACACCGAGCCACTTTACCACCACCAGATCCAGAGGGGAACCCGGCGCAAAAGCCCTACGACAGCCACCACCGGCGGCTTGGAAGGGGGGACGGGCTCCACGCGGCCTCGGCAGGCACGCATCCTAGAAGACCGCCATCCACCACCACCGCCGCCACCGCCGACACACAAACGTTCACCTCCGAGTGGTCGGCTCGACCAATCGGGGGAGAAGACCAACTCCGACATCTCTCCTCAATTGCCGGCGCTGCCGTCAACCAAGAGGAAAAAGCAGGAGACCAAAAGACCCCCTGGACACGGCGCCATAGCCGAATCCCGACGGTAGACCTCGACCCTACTAACCCTAACCCTAGACTACTAGCACCAGTCCTCCGACCACCAACCCCCGGCCAGCCAGCCCCCAGCCTCCAGTGATCCAGATCCGCCACCAACAGCCTCCGGAGGTGAGGGGGCGTTCAGATCTGGACGCACAAGGGTAGCGGGAAGAAGAGGAAAAGGGAAGGGGATAGGGAGGACGAGCACCTGGAGGAGGAGGAGGGGAGGGAGGAGGGAGGAGAGCTGGGGTCCCCCCTCTCTCATCTCCGGCGAGGACGCCGGAGAGGGAGAGAGGGGCCCGGCAGCGGCGGCGCCCCGCGGCTCCTCTTTCGCCTATCGCGAGAGCGCAGCTCAGGCTCTATTAGTACTTATGGTTGGATCTAAAGTAGAGCTACACTGTTATAAACAGCATGGTGGGACACATGCCCTTGACCCACTTCTGGGTCTGCCCCTGATTAATTGCTACGGTCTGCCCTTGATTAATTGCTAGCTAAGCTGAGCCAAAATTCATGTCCAACTAGCTAAGACCTCTATCCATTTCGTATTATATAGCTTAACTTATTTAACTTATTTTCCGTTCATTGATCTCATTAAATTAACATACGATTTACACAAGCACGTCTTGATTATCCGTAGGTCTGCCTCTATCACAACAATATCGTTGATGTAAATCGACCGTGCACATCATGATTATCCATATATCCTCCCCCTCATCACCATGAATCCACGATGGAGCCGGCTGGTGAGCACGCCGGAGGAGGAGGAGGAGACTTTTGTGTTTTCTTGCCCCTCTGGTCCCGATCCTCCGATCCCGTGCATCGTATGCATTGCTTGGACCGGCCGAGCGACTGATCCGCGTTTCGTCGCGTATCGTTTTCGGCCGGTCTCTCCATCCCGGGGTCTCGCCTTCCACCCCCACCCCTCCTCACCTCACCCGCTCGCGCGCATCGTGATCTCTATCCCTCGCTCGCTCGCTCGCCAGCTTTTCGATGTGCGGTATACATGGGCTCCATCGGGATAAGGCCGGCGCGCGGCGGCGGCGGCTAGCTAGCGTACCGCCGTTTTGCGTTGCTTGATCTGTACATGCAGCTGCTCTCTTCGCCACTAGTTTTACCTCTATTCACTGGCAAGCAAGCTACCGGCTACTTGCCACAATGCCACATGGTGTGTGTGAGAGAGAGAGAGAGAAAGAGAGAGAGAGGGATCAGGTGAAGTTGACATGGAAGGACTCTAGCTTGGCTGTGCCGTGAGGTGTGGCGAGGAGGGGGAGCTGTCAATGATTTAGAGAGAGCATTTATGTATGTGACAACAAAGCAGAGATTTTGGGAGGACAGGAGTTGGTTAATCTACAGGTGTGCGTGCATGGCTAAACGCGGCAGTTAAAGGAGAATAAATGAATAATAAATGATAGTATACCACGAGAGAGCGCAGGGCTCGTAGAGAAAAGCTTCGGCTGAGGCGTTTCCACCTAGCTAGAGCAGCGTACTACTGGGTGGAGTACTTTGTGGAGTGCCTGCACGATACAAGGAATATATTCTTGCTTCCGTCAGGACGAAGGCTGTTCGTTACTTCGTCGTATGATCGTGCCACTCTTCCCCTCTCTCCTATTATTTTTTTGGTCTGCTGTAACCAACTTGACTTCGTACCGAAAAAATATTTTCCTGCATGCTACTGTATTTAACTGAACGCGTTGTTTGAGAATTAGAATTTGTTTTCTTCAGATCGGGAAGAGCTGGCCACGATGGTACGATTGGTACGTGATCTATCTGAAAGGTGTGGCTAGATGTCAGGCCTGAATAACGATGGGATGCTAAGCTAATCAGACCAGGTAAAATGGTTGGCATTTATCTGTTCTAGAAATCTCCTCGAAAAAATTAATCAAAGTCACCTATTTTTTTTATATATAGATATATGAAACTGGCGCCTTTCCTGCCTAGAATTTGATAGTTGCAGGGCGCATCCGTGCATATATACCGAGTTTCGATGGGCCTATCGTCCCCTTGCTTCTGGGCTGACATGTATTAGAAAAGGGCGTAAAGTAAAGCCCACCTAAATTGGATCGACCATACCGGGTTAGGCCTGCCAGTATGAAGTATCGATGATTTTCATTTTGTTGTTTTTTCAGGTGAGCTCAAATGTTCGCCCGCTATCGTCGCCCGTTCCAGAGGACTCGACATTGACACGATGATCACGGCATGGCGTGGCAACACGTGTTACCGAGGATTGAGCCTGCCCGTTGTGCGCAATTGCGCAAAATGAAAGGGACAGCACCAATTTCTTCCACTAGATTTTGTACAGATGGCAATGGCACAGCATCTATATGTCAGCACGCTGTATGGAACAACTGATACAGGTGCTCGGAGGCAGAGTAAACACAAAGGCAGACCCCCGGATCTCGTTCGCGGCAGGGCAGATTTCACCAGAAAGAAATGGCAAGGCCCAGGCAAACCGAAGCAAATTCGCCTGTACCGGACAATCACCACAACGCAAAGCCGAGCTGTATCTTTGCTAGTTGCGGCTCCTCTTCCTCGTGTATTGATGGCCCATTCCAAGCCAGTTTCCCAACCATCGTATATTTTTTGCTCGAGAACACCAAGCATCCTATATCTTGCAATTAAGTCCACTGGACTGGAGCTTGGGTGAGTAAAACGGTGCCAGTCAGCTACGCTTTACTTACGACTCGACAAAACCGTCCCCTTCGTGCAATATCTGATCCCCTATCTTCGAACTTAACTGCAGCATCAAGGACCCTTATCAGGTAAGGTAAGGTAAGGTAAGGAGAATAGTTAAAGAAATAGCCAATTTATGCTTGTAAACCAGGTCCTGACAGACGGCTAGTGATGATCCATCGTAATACTTTTGTCAACCAGTTAACCAGGTCCCAAAGAATCTGGTGATGATCTATCTATGGTACACTTTGGGGATGGAATACTTACAGCAGGATCTGTGAAGATTATTAACTGTTTGTCAGCAGTAGAAACAACAAGAGTAGTGTTATCTTTGTTTAGAGCAATTGCCGTGATGTCCTGTCCTTCTCCCAGCTTCAGAGTATGAATTACCTGGCAGGATATCCCTGGTAAGAGTTTTGCTCATAATAAAATAAGAAAGGTGGTATGAACATGACATAAGCTCAAAACTTTGATTTTAGTGTTCACCTCAAGATTGTGTAGATCAATGAAGCAGATTGATGGCACAGGAACAGATAGCCTAGTCTCATTTGATTCTGGCGTATCCTCTTCACTATTGAGCTTGTCAAGCTCAAAATCATCTTGGTTAGCAGAACAGTCGTCATGATTGTATTTGCTAGACAAACAAGTTCCAATTAAAGCAAATTGGCCATCCATAGAAATCTCCATGCAACTAACTCGTCCAGACAAAAGTGATAGAACTGAAGTAGCAATAGGGATTCCATTGACAGTGAAGCTATGTAGTCTTCTCTCCGTTTCATTCCAAATCAATACAATTCCTTGAGAAGATAGACGTATAAAATGTGCCTCCTGCACATCCAACTTCCTTATGAGCCGACCTGTCCTCAAGGAATGTAGGAGGACACCAGACATGCTTGAAGATGAACCAACAAGTCCCAAATCAGAACTAACAGAGCAGCATGTTATTTCTCCAAGGTGTCCCCTTAGTACATGCAAAGGACCTTCAATTCGCCGTCTCCTGGTGGTTTCTAAAATTTTGCTTGGACTGCTACTGCTACTATTAGTTGCTAGAGGACTATTTGGTGTTGTTGGTGTAGATGGTGGAGGTTCTGGAGAATTTTTCTTATGCGAAGTGCTCATCTGGTGTATCCTCCAGAGCATAACTGTTGCGTCACGAGACCCTGTGACAAGATAACTGCTATCTGGAGACAGTGCGAGGCAGGTCACAGGAGCAAGATGCCCAGAGGCAGTTTCAATCGTCCTAGCTCCATCTGGGGAGATCAACTTCACTGAACTATCTGCATGCGCACCTACAATCGAAGATAAGGACACAATATCAGAAACAGCATACAAGGAGTGTGATAGTATTTCATAGCATAAATATGAATAATTCAGTAAAAGCAGACTTCACAATAATACTGTACTTTATTCAACAAGTAGTAAGGTAACTATTTCTTCGAGATCAAACTGTATTGAAAATTTTAGTGTGTGACTTTGGAGTTTGGAAATCAGGTTAGGACGGTTTGGTACATAGAGAAAAATGAAGAAAAGAGCAACGAAGAACACTAGTTTTCCAGCAAGTACGAATGAAGGTGAGAATAAATAGTTACCAGTTATAACCTCTTTGTCACACGTGACAACAACAGCTGATGAATTTTGGGTTGCAGAAGCAGCAAAAGCTATGGCCCTTGGGAAATGATAGTCTTCTGCAGAACCAACAGATCCTTTGAAGATGCGCATTATTGCACTACCACTCGAATTCATGGCATTTCTTCCATGATGAAAGAGGAAAGGTGTCCCTAGGCCATCTGGAGTGTTTGGCTGCCAATGGTGCAGTGCCACATGTGCTGTAGGCACATTTGCATCTACCACTACAATACAGTCGTTTGATACAAGCATTGCACTAGCAGGGACATTGCAGTGGTCTGGATTAGGAAGTACATAAGATCTGACTTCACTTGGGTTCCGGAATATTGTCTGAACACAAAAAAGGATACCAAATAAAATTAGTAGCAAGTCATGAGAGCATAATAATAAGTGCCAACAAAAACAATTAATTGCATTTGATGGTAATTTAAAATGTGGTGCCCCCCTTGTTATTCACCCTTCATTGAGATCCATATTGCATGGATCAAGGTGTAACATGCAACATCAAATTCATATTGTCACATTTTAATTGGAGTAACTCATGAATACTGTGTTATTCAACGCCATGAATAAGATTTACATTATTAATCGCTAAATATGTGATTTAGTCTTGAAATTATGTGTTTAATTGATGATGTATTATATATATTTAGTTGGGACTCTAAAAATTTACATACCAGCAGGTGTATCAATTATTGACCCATTTTTCTGTAAAACACGGAAAAGCCAAAATTAAGTACATGTTACCTGCAGCTGTAAGATATCTGCCAGCGGCTTTCTCCTTGTGTGTGGAATTGTCAACAACTGAGTTGGTGTTTGTCCAAAATTAGAAATTTGATCTTGTGTAGCTCGCCGTTGCACCTTCAATATTATTTTTGAGTAGTGTGAACAGCTAGCTAGTTGTTGAGAAAAAAGAGAAAGTTAAATGCATACTACTTACTGGATCAGTGATTTTATCAATATCCACGGTCCCCTCATATGTAGCAAATGAGAAAACGTTGGTGGCCATCACTGCTTCTTCACCTCTCTGTTTATATCTGAACAAGGAAAGGTATGACCAGTTTCAGCACAGAGAGGAGAATCAACCAATTACAAGCCTCTTAAGAGTAACAGAATATGAATATATTCTCCATTAATGTTTCTGGTAAAATTTTACTCCTATCATCTGCTAAATATAGCAGTAATATTCTTTTTGAATGGGGATACAATTCAAAGGATTATTTTATTTACATCAAGGGATTTAATCCTTCATTTCCTGCATCATTTCTAACTATTATTTCACGTCTATTTTAATTTTTTTGTATTATACATCCTCTGTTGTAGGTCACTTCAATTAGATTAGATACTTGCATTTTCCCTTTTCCCTTATACTTGTATATGCAATCTGTTGGGCCCATGGGATAGACAAGCTGCATTTCCACCATCTCTAACATGATATCAAGAACCTAGGTTGGGTTCCCTCACCACATCCTTGCAGCCACCGCAGCCTCTGCGGGCTCGTCACCAACGGGCTACGGCGACGTCACATGTGGTCCACATCGGCGGCGCCCCTCTCCCATCTCTCTTCCTTCCCCCACGCCACACCGCCCCACTGCCTCCCCGCGCCAGCTCAGGCCTGCACCCGCACGATCACACCGCCACCTTCCCGCGCTGAATCCACGCTGCCTCCACGCACCGGCTCGAGCTCGCACCTACCCGACCGCGCCGCCATCTCCTTATGTCGGCCCAGCGCCGCGGCATCCCCGCGCTAACTCGGCCTCACGCCGGCCTGACAGCACCGCCGCCTAGCGCCGGTCAGGCTGCATTGCCCAAGCCCCAGTCTGCACCACCACCGCACTGGCCGGCCTCCTGCCTACGTCCTCAGTCGCCCCGGCGTCTAATCGTGCCGCCATAGCCTTGTGCGGACCGCTTCGGCCCCAATTCAGTCTGTGTGCTGCCGGTTGGTCCATGCGTGTCGCTGCCCAATTTCTTGGCCCGCTTGCACCGCCGCCCAGCTTCCCAACCCATGTGCGTCGCTGCTTGCCTCCTGGCTCGTGCACGTCATCGCCATACTAGCCCGTGCCGTCATCGCCTGCCTCCACCGGGGTCTAGATGGCGTCACCATGCCATTCACCATCCGTAAGGACAATGTTGCATCGCACACCGTCACACACGCACCCGCATGTACCTGCGGTGGCGGCGAGCGCCCTCATTCCGGTGCCCAAAGCGGCGCCACCATCACCAACATCCATGGGGATTAGCAGCCATTGCTGCGACGAGCCACTGACCACAAGCAGCACCACTGTCGCGATGGCTTCCCCACTTACATTCGTTGTGCCTAGCCTTTGCTTGCTAGATTTGAGCCTCCATCTGTTGCCTTAGCTTCTCACACCTGTTCGGGTCCTATCCCATTACTAGCCATTGCTCATCAGCTGTTTCAGCGCCTAGAGTGTCGGCTAGACCACACCTCTTCTGTTTTCTCTGTGTCCGGCAATCTTCCCCTACTTCCACTCCTTGGTATCTTGATTCAAGTGCCTCCTTCCACATGACACCAGATACTAATCACCTTGGTCCTTTGCGGCTCGCCCCTTCTCTTTCCGTTCGGATGGCGGATGGTACTTCCCTTTGAGTTTCTGGTCAGGGCACTCTACCTGTAAATTCAACGTGCCCGTTGTCTCTCATGTTCCCGGCATTCCTATACAACTCATATCCATCGGCTAGCTCACGGATCACAAATATCAACTTGTTCTTGAGCGTGATGCTTGCTTTGTCCAGGATTGTCGCACGGGGGCACTAGTCGGTGCTAGCAAGCGCACCCATGCCTCACCGCGTGAGCACTTCTCTATCCCTTCCTTAGTATCCACACCACCTCCACCGCCACCCTCACCACCTTCTCGACCACCACTCTCTATCTACACCTCTTTTGGTTCCTCCACCACCTCCTCTTATTCCTCTTCGACCTCCTATTCGGTTCCACTACTACTCCCGTTCCCGAGCTACCCTATTCTTCTGCTCCCCCACCCACTAAGGACCCCGCTCATGCCTCCCTGCGGTACACTTTTTGTGATAGGAGCACAATTTTCCGTCCAGGCAGCTACGACTTCTCTGCTTGTCACCACCTCCTCTAAGCCTACCTCTTACCGCTGTTAAAATAGGTCCTCTTTGTATTTCTTGCCCTCTATAGGGACTTCTCTGTGTGATAGGAGCGCAAACATCGCCAATCCTTGAGGCAGCTCGGGCCTTGATGCTCTCTGCCTCTGTTCCCTCGCACCTCTAGGCTGAGGCTGCTTCCATGGCTGTTTACCTCATCAACATACAGTCGTCCACTGCTCTTCAGGGTTCTACCCCTTTTGAGCGTCTCTTTGGTCGCCTTTCTCAGTACAATCACCTTCGTACTTTTGGGTGCGTTATCTACGTTCTTTTCTCCAGCCCAAGGAGAGGACAAGGCTCACTGCTCAGTCCGTACAATGTGCCTTTCTTGGCTATGACTCTGAGCGCAAGGGTTTTTGCTGTTGGGATCACCTTGGTCGTCGGATTCAGGTCTCCCAAGATGTCCAGTTTGATTAGTCCTGGTCCTTATTTGATGACTCGCTCCTTTGACTCCCCACATCATACTTCCCCCTTGCTTGAGTCCCTTTCATTTTTGAGTCTTCCTGAGCGGCTCGTAGTTCCTCCGTTCACTTCACCACCCAACACTACTACGTCTTCCACACCGACAGTTCCCTCTTCTTCCACTTCACCTGTTGAGGCTCTTCCTACTCCTACACCATCACTTTCATCACCTCCACCACCCTATTCTTCATCATAGTCTCCCCCACTTTTGCCACCGCGTCCACCTGTTCTTTTTCACTACACTCGTCATCCACCAGTTCCTTCTGTCGTCATCCACCAGTTCCTTCTATTGATCCCACTCCACCGCCCCCACGGTATGCTCTTCGTGATAGGTCCACGCTCTCTCCTCCTGTCCACTATGGGTTTTTGGCTTCGACCACTCTTCTCCCTGAGCCTTCCTCATATCGCAAGGCTCTTGCTCACCCTGAATGGCAGTTTGCCATGTCTGAGGAGTTGGCTGCTCTTGAGCGCACTGGCATTTGGCCTCTTGTTCTCTGTCCTTCTAATGCTCATCCCATCACATGCAATTGAGTTTTCAAGGTTAAAACTCGCTCTGATGGTTCTCTTGAGCGCTATAAGGCTCGCATTGTGGCTCGTGGTTTTCAGCAGTACGGTTGTGACTACGGTGAGACCTTTGCCCCTGTTGCTCATCAAACCACTCTTCTTTCTCTCATAGCCGTGGTTGCGGTTCATCACTAGACTATCTCTCAGCTTGATGTGAAGAACGCATTTCTTCATGGTGATCTTCGTGAGAAGGTTTACATGTATCCTCTTGGGTATAGTGTTCCTCAGGGCTTCGT
Source organism: Raddia distichophylla (assembly GCA_005191435.1). Classification (NCBI taxonomy): domain Eukaryota; kingdom Viridiplantae; phylum Streptophyta; class Magnoliopsida; order Poales; family Poaceae; genus Raddia; species Raddia distichophylla. Next base: position 568,747 of record SPJY01017326.1, read on the forward strand.
GCTCCTTCTCAGACGCTCTCTCTATGGCCTCAAGCAGGCTCCTAAGGGCCTAATTTGAGCACCATGCGTCTGTTCTTGCTGCTGCTGCTGCTTTTGTTCCTAGTCCTCACGATCTAGCTATTTTTGTTCACACTTCTGCCCGAGGTTGCACCTTGCTTCTGTATGTCGATGACATGCTCATCACTGGTGATGATATTGAGTACATAGCCTTTGTCAAGGCTCACCTCAGTGAGCAGTTTCAGATCTAGGTCCCATTCAGTACTTTCTAGAGATTGAGGTTGATCATACACCTGAGTAATACTACCTTTCTCAGCGCAAGTACATTCAGGAGCTTCTTGATCGTGCTTGTCTCACAGATGAGTGTACGGTTGACACACCTATGCAGCTTCACCTTCAGCTACGGCCTACTGATGGAGTTCCTCTCGAGGATCCCACTCACTACCGTCACCTCGTGGGGAGCCTTGTGTACTTGGGCATTACTCGTTCGGATATTTCGCATGTTGTTCATATCCTCAGTCAGTTTATGGCTTCTACGAGTGTGCACTATGAGCATCTTCGGGTCCTCTACCTACGTGGTACGGCCGATTGCCGCCTGCTCTTCTCCAGCACCAGCTCTCTTCAGTTGCAGGCTTACTCGGATGCTACATGGGCTAGCGATCCCAATGATCACAAGTCCATCTCGGCCTACTGCGTCTTCCTCGGCTCCTCATTGATCTCCTGGAAGACCAAGCGACAGGATGTTGTGTCTCGCTCTAGCACCGAGGCTGAGCTTCGTGTTCTCTCTTCGGCCACGGCCGAAATCACTTGGCTTCACTGGCTCCTTGGTGATCTTGGAGTCCCTGCCACCGCTCCGACAATGATGTACTCCGACAGTACTGGCGCCACCAGCATTGCCCGTAATCCTATAAAGCATGAGCTCAACAAGCACATTGGCGTTGCAGCTCACTATGTTCGCTCTCAAGTGCAAGATCAAGTACTTACACTTCAGTATGTGACTTCGGCTCTTCAGCTAGCTGACTTTTTCACCAAGGCACAGACTAGAGCGCAGCATGATGTACACATTTCCAAAATGTTGTTGATCCAACATGAGTTTGAGGGGGGTGTTAGAATAGGTCCTCTTTGTGTTTCTTGCCCTCTATAGGGACTTATCTGTATATTTTACCCTCTCTCCTTACATGTATAATTCAGCCCATTTGGGCCCATATTCAATTAAGTTGCTTATTCCCATTGCCTTACAACCGCAATGCTGTTGTTCACCCTAAGTAGCAGTTTGCGATGGCCGAGGAGCTTGCTGCCCCAGAGCGCACCAGCACCTGCGATCTTCCTTGTCCCTCAACAGTCAGTCCAATCATGTGCAAGTGGGTCTACAAAATCAAGACTCGCTCTGACGACTCCTTTGAGCGCTATAAGGCACGCCTTGCGGCTCATGGTTTTCAGCAGGAGCATGGCCGTTACTATGGCGAGACTCTCCCCAGTCACCCACCGGACCATTCTCCTCTCCCTTGTCACTATTGCCTCTACTCGCTAGAGGACCATCTCCCAGCTCGATGTGAAGAATGCCTTTCTTCATGATGAGTTGCATGAGGAGATTTACATGCACCCTCCCCTGGCTACAGTGTACAGGTTGGTCACGCATGTCGCCTCACTCCCTCTATAGTCTCAAGCAGGCTCCTCGAGCTTGGTTTGAGCGCTTTGCTTCGGTTGTCCCTGCTACCGGTTTTGTTCCTAGTCAGTATGACCCTACTCTCTTTGTCCACACCTCTCCTCTAGTCGGATCTTCTCATCTACGTTGATGACATGCTCATCACCGAAGATGATCCTTAGTATATTGCCTTTGTCAAGGCGTGTCTCAGTGAGCGGTTATAGATGTCTGATCTAGGCCCCCTTTGATACTTCCTGTGGATTGAGGTTGAGTCCACGCCCAAGGGCTACTATCTCTCTTAATGCAAGTATATCCAGGAGCTTCTTACTCGTACTTGTATCACTGACATGCACAATGCTAACACTCCGATGGAGCAACACCTTTAGCTTTGGGCCATTGATAGGGTTCCTCTTGTGGATCCCACTTGCTGCCATCACCTTTTTGGGAGCCTTGTCTACCTTGGCATCACCCGTCAGTCCGGATGTCTAACGTTGTTCACATCCTCAGTCAGTCCATGGCAACTCCCACTAATGTGCACCACGGTCACCTTCACGTTCTTCGCTACCTTCGTGGTACGACTGACCATCACTTGTTTTTCTCTAGCTCTAGTCCCCTACAACTTTAGGCCTACTCAGATGCTACTTAGGTTAGTGATCCCTCCGATCACAAGTCTGTCTTGGCCTATTGTGTAGTCCTTGGCTCTTCTCTCGTCTTCTGGAAGACCAAGCGCCGGACCGTTGTTCCTTGCTCCATTACTGAGGTCGAGCTCTGTGCACTGGCCTGTGATGGCTGAGGTGACTAGGCTTCAATGGCTTCTTGCCGACATAGGTGTGCTTGTTTCTACTCCAACGACCATTTGCTCTAACAGCATTGGCAACATTAGCATTGCTCGTAATCTCATGAAGCATGAGCTTACCAAGCACATTGGTGTTGATGCTCACTACATTAGGTCTCAGGTGTAAGATCAAGTGGTTACTCTTCGTCAAGTGCCTTAGAAGTTAGCATCTTCAGCTCGTTGACTTCTTCACCAAGGCACAGACTAGAGCGCAATATAATTCACATTTCTCCAAGGCACAAACTAAGCGCAATATAATTCACATTTCTCCAAATTCAATGTTGTTGATCCACCTCTTTTCCCTTGTGGTTGTATATACAACTCATTGGGCCCATGGAATGTATTTCCATTATCTAACAACTTCATGTCTTTGTCCACGTGACTGAGGCAATGTCTAACAGGTCTCACAGTTGCATTTGACATCTGAATGTCAATTTTTGAGGAAGAAACAACTCAGTTGGATGTGTCGCAAGAGAGCCCAAAGGGCATAGATATAGAGCACAAGGGACGCAACCTAAGATTGCCACTACAATTCATTCATGCTCCTAATCGCATGCTATTACATAACTACCCTTTAACAATTTTACTTTAGTGTCAAACGATAAAGATTGTGGAACATTTCTCATCGAGACTAGTTGTGGTAACAGTGATGGACAAGAGAACTGAATAAATTGTTGAAAGAAGGAACATGGTATTGACGGCAGAGAACATATATTGGACAAATAATTAAGTAAATGAAGACTGCGACACACAACTAACATACCCAAATATTAGATCGATCCATTCATGCAAATGAGCGGAGACATGATCACACTCAAGAGCCTTCCGATGTTTATGTATAAAATCAACAGGGTTCTCAGCCCAGGGAGGCAATTCTACAGAGCCTGCGACACAACTCACGTTAGGGGGGTTTCAGCTTCACTGGTTTATTCATTTAGGCTGCAATGAACTTACCTAGATTTCCAATAAGTTGAGTTGACTCTACATTCACAGAATTCACATCAGTAAATACCTCAGGAAGGTAAAACATCTCTGGAACCTAGAGAGATAATCGCATAATTAGATTCCAACAAGGATCTTCATTAGACTTCTACACTGGACAGTGCACAGACTTTGTCTGAAAAATGTGTAGAGAGCACATCTTTCAACAAAACTTACTAGCTCTTTTACATCATTCATGTCTTCAAGGACATTGTTCCATGTTTGGGTGATGTCAGACATCATGTGGCCATCATGACCAAACTTGCCACGTTGCAGCTGAATAGAGAGGGTAGTAAAAGGCTCTATCCTGGCAAGGTAATATAGTATCTGCAGTAGATGATAATATCAGCGTCCAATATCACTGCAATCAAGGTATACTTCAAACAAATTAAATATGTAGGTCACATTGATCAAATACAGAAGGGATTTCATTGAAGGGCAGTGCAGACCCAATTAATTATATAAAATGAAGATCCAACCAAAGGCATAATAAACAAGCAAAGTGCTAAATCGAATCATGCAAAAACTTAAAAATGCATACCGTGCTGGGACTAGAATAATGTGAGCTATAGTGAAATTTTGGAATGATTGGATCTTGGAAACCAGTGTAATGTTCTTGGAATTTCTTCAAACGCGCAGGATTTAAAGCACCTATTGGCTGCATTGAAAATAATCAAGTATTACCACCAGCGTGAATAAATGAAAAAGTACCCAAAAAAATAAGAAGGGGTCAAGATTATTGTTATTGCGGTAGTGCAAGGAAAGAAGTACAAAATTTACCTTTGAAAGATCTCGGTATGTGGAAGGATCTTCCAGATCCAATGTTTTAGACTGGTAATCTGCTAATACCCATGGAAAAACAGGATACTACAGAAACAGATAGGAATCATAAAAAAAAGGAAGTAAACCTATTAGATTGAAAAATAAGAATTATGAAGCAAAGATGCCTGTGTAATGTCATTGTAACTGCGCCCAGAAAGAGTGTTAAGCTCCATTAAGTAATCGAAATTGCTAATCTGCACAAAGCGGATATACTTAGATTGTGATTCTACTTCACATGTAGGGCTGTGGAAATGAGTCAATATATTCATGTACCTCCCATTTTTCCCAGCGCTCCATCAATTGTGTCTGTCTAAGGAATCGCTCAGGTCTCTAAGGAATATATATAATAGATTAAGCCTCATATAACAGCAGATTAAAAACATTGAAGTTTGCATAACTACTCTGGCACCAACCTGGGTCGCTAGAAAAATGTCATTCAAATAAGGAGGTTTGGTGTGAATGATGGCCCGATAAGCATGTTTACGTGCTTCTATACCCTAGATAAAGTTCAGATACAACTTGAAATGGTTATTAAGATAAAATATGCATAAGATACCAACAAAACAAACTAGAGTATAATCAAGGAAGTACCTCGAAATCAAACAAGAAGTTTGACCTATCTACCATAAATAATTCCAAAGCACTTCTACGCAACAAATATCTGCAGCAATTCATTTAAATCAGCATGGCACATAAGCAATAAATGGTTTCTTTCATCTCTTTAGTCCACATATATATGAGAATGGAAGAGATGGAAAAGCTGAGAGCCTGAAATGCCTCATTTAACTATTTTGTAGGAAGTTCAATATATACCAGATTATAACTTAGGATCATTCACCTTCTGCTATAAATCTTATGAAGTGAAGATATGAACCAGCTCCGATCTTTATCTTGCTGATCATATTGGTCACTAGTAGATGCGACATCATCCATGTAACTGTCACTGTCACTTGTATGCTCATCAATTATGAAGTTAATCCTCTGTGGTGTGACCTGAGAAAAATATTACACACTTGAGTTTACGATATTCATTAGCATTTTGGATTAGGAGATTAAGCAGAGTGTACCATGAAAGAATGGAAATAACAACACAAAGAACTTGCAACACCAAAACACAATTAGTTGATAATGCCAACATTAACTACTTAAGCTCATCAGCAAACAGAAATTGATTAGAGTCTGGTCAAGCCAAGAGAACGACAAGAAAATTTCTAATTGCATCGAAACAGAAGGAGCATGACAACATTAACTACTTAAGCTCATCAGAGAACAGAGATTGAATAGAATCTGGTCAAGACCACGATAACGACAATAAAATCTCTGATTGTATCAAAAGTTCAAAACAGAAGGGAAGCTTGGATTTATAGTCATGATTCTTTTAACTTATGTTTTTGACTAATATGTCATAATAATGAACAAGAAGAAATTGTGCATAGAAGTCTGTATGTATACATTTGAAAGCAGCTTATACGTTAGGTAGTTAGGTACAGCTATAGAAGTGAAAGTACGTACATTAGAACACACTTACTTGGAAGGTTCCTCGTACAACCTTCAATGGCCGCACCATCAACGAAGGCAGTTCAATAATTATTCTCTCATCATCTTTATTAGGCCTGTAACCAGGGGCAACTACTGTGGATCGAACCAAGTTGCGAACACCAGAGAAGTCAGAGCTTCTTGAATCTACTGATCCCTTAAAAGGATCAGGTGGCAAGGAATTTATTAGTTGATCATCTACACTGCTACAAGTAGTCTCAGTTTCTGTCTCTGCAGTATCTTCATGTCTACCATCCACTAATACCTTGGCTACTATTAACAAAGTACTTTCTTGAAGAGCATCTGTAAATCGAGTGTCTCCATCCTCTGTGTGGCATGCATTAGATTCTGCACTATCACAAAGAAGCTTTTGCTCCCCATAGTTGACAGCTGTTCCCAGTTGATCCAACCAGTTATAGTTCCTTTTCATAAATCTTCTCATCCTTGATGAGCTTTCAGTAAAATCTAACTTCCAGAAAATCTGTATTGAAGAAATATAGAAAGGCATGTCAAGATGTCTACTTAAAAAGACCATGCATGCATTTACTGTTATTATGTATTTTTTTTATTTTGTTGAATTTTCTCATAAGGTGGTTCGCAAAGCATAGTATTTTCCATAATATTGCACTATAACAGGGAAATGTACATGGAAAACAGAATTCTGTACGTACACTATCAGGAGCACACAAAAGTTCCCCAAACGGTCCATAAAGTCTACTTGTCTCTATTAAGCAATGAAGGAGATGTCGCCATGCCCGAACTCCAATAGACACACAACGACGGTTCAAGATATCAGCCTGTCTTCGCCTCTCCATCTGCATGTCCAAAAGTTGCCTCAATGATGAACAGCAACTCCTACGTATCAGAAGTGGAAGCATTCCATTCCATGTCAACGTACCTCAACTCGTTGCAAGTTTCGTGCTAAGGCAAAACTGGAAACAAGAAGTGCAACATATTTGTACGAAAGGGCAGAAAAATCTCTTCCTGATACCGACTTTGAATCAGCAGATTGCAGACACTCCATCCAAGCAGCACCCATAGCTTCAGATGTATTCCACCTCTGGGCCCGCTCAATATCACCTGCAGCTCTCCTCTGTCCTGAGGTTGCCATTGCTACAGCACTAAGACCCCTTCTCGAGCCAATCTTAGCACTGCGCTCAAGATCACGAGCAGCAGCCAATGCTGCAGCTTTTGCAGCTGCTTTGTCCTTAGGTGCAGATGTAGGAAGGCCATGGGATGTATCCAGAGGCTTCTGAAAACTTGAGAATGTGTGTAACTTAGCTGATCTACGCTCAAGTAAAGAGGTGTCACGCCTGCGCAACTTATTTGTTGGTGGTGCAATTGTTTCTGTGCCAGAGGCACCGGCAGCAATCATCGCCAATGCCATTGCAACTGGTGGAGAAGCAAAAGCAGCAGCCCAGCCAGGTGATATCATTGAAACAGCAGCCTGAGTTCAAAGATGCAAAACAAAAAACTCACCATAAACAGATAGACCTTTGCAGAAAAAACCATGTGATGTTCTAATCCAACTACTCTACAGATAAAGAAAAAAAAACATAGTAGAAGTGAATACTGTAGAACACACGGTTCTACTACCATGAATAAAAATCAGGTAAACCAGTTGTTAAATAACACTGGGTGTTAAGGTATGTACCAAAATCTTCACAAACTAGCATTCTTTTCAGGAGAATAACTACAATACTGTAACAAGCATGGCTGGATTAACAGTCAACTTTTACAATGCCAAAATTTAAATCAACAGTCATTGATAAAACAATCAGGTACAAACACCAGGCAGCTTCAGTTCCTAGCTATCTTGAATGAACTACAATAATCAACTGTTACCTCAACAGGTAAAGCATCTGTTGCCGAAGCACAGTCATCAACAGCTAGTGGATTTTGTCCATCTGAAGATGTAAGCTCGTGAATGCCAGCCAAAAGAGAGCGATATCTTTTCAGGACAGCTACAAATGGTGGCATGATCAAACGAACGTACTTTTTTCTTAATGGTTTTCTGTCACTACTTATAGCATGCCATACCTGTTAAGATAGCCTAAACTTCATGAGTAACAGAGAATATAATAAATTTTCTTGCTCTACCACTGAAAATAAAAAAAAAAATCAACAAACAAAAAGCAGCAGCATAGAGTTCCATAGTTTTTAAAGTCTAACATAGAAAATATTGATTGAACCTTCTAAAGGTCAGTTAATATCCCTCCCTCACTCTTCAGATTTCCTTGTTAAAGTCAATAGCAAATATAATCACAAAGAATTGCACATAGCATTGAATATCGAATTCAAAAATATGATATGCTTTAGATATATAGTATGCATCTAGACAATTTAACTCAGTGTTTGGAAAGGACGATAAAAATAAGATATGGTATTCCCATGTAGTTTGAACATGCTTTATATGCCATATTTTACTAAAAAAAACAGAATGTAATGTCAGAGCATGTTCAAGACAATGATTACCTCTGAATAAAGAATAGAAGAAGCAACCAGAACCCTCTGTCTCTTAGACTCAGAAACTGGTGTATTCAGAATGGGGGCAAGTACTCTGTGCAAAAACAAGAGTTCCAAATGTCAGTGAAGACATAGCTCAGATTGGCATAACTGTGCAGCAGATTTGCAGGACAGAAAGAAAGATCAGATATGCACTCATAATACATTTGATTTAGGTCATGATCAAGAGTTCAAGACTTAATGAATATAGACGTATACTGATTAGTTGCTTCATTTTGTTGTAATCAACAGCAGTGCAAAACCGTAACAGTTAAAAGAAGTTGGCAAATCCATACGATGAACCCATGTAACCATTTTATTTAGGTAAATTGCTCAGTAACACTAGAAAGATCATGCAAGTTGGAGAATGAAATTAGTAACAGGGATCACTTGTCAGCCTCACATTCCTGACCTAAGAACTTTGTTCATGTCTACCCTATGAAGTATAAGTTTGAAAATCAGAACAAACTCGTGACTTCTAAATCACATCTCATTTCCTATATTTTATTTTTTATATCTGATGCTTGATAGCAGATTGGGTGTACCTCCATAGAAGTGCAGACTCAGGTTTTCTCATAGACAAAGAAGAGTTATCAAATGTCATCATACTTCCAGTTTGACAGCCCAATCCTTCTGATATGACATTTTTCATGCTAATTTTCCGCATAAAAATGTCATCTTCCCCATTGTCATCCTCCCTCAATGAAACAAGAGCCAACCGGAGCATGCAAAAAAATGGCTGATCGCTATCTAACAACTGATTAAGTGCACTCGTAACACCCTTGTCAGCCCCAGATACCCCTCCAATGCCAAGGCCACTGCCAAGTCCAAAATCTAGTAGAAGTGCTTGCAGCATTGCAACAGATTTCTTCACCAATGGAAGTTCAATCCAGTTCCTGCTGGAGTCCTTCTCTAGAACAGATTTCCAAGATTCCCAACCACTTCCTCCACCACCAAAGATGTTGGATTTGGGTGGAATGCATACACCATACCACAACCGGCTTCTGTACTTCCAACCTTCTGAAAGATCTGAAATACAGCTCCCATAGGATACAAATGCGTGCCTGACAGATCCATAAGGCTCAGCCGCCGCCGCCGCTGTTACGCGTTCCATCACCTCAGCAGAGATTTGCCCGTTTGTATCAACCATAGAAGCAAGAACCTGGATTTTTTTTACCATAATGAAGTAAGAAAGAAATCAAGAGATGATATAAAGAATATCTTAGAGCGAGCATAACTCTATGGGACATGAAGGTAAACTTCTGAAACAAGCTGTGTTACACATGATATCGTTTTGGATCTTACTTAAAATTGTACCAAAAAACAGTCTATATTATTGTTTGCTGAGTTCAAAGAAATAGTGTAACAGAGCAGTCAATAAAGAAATTGATAATTACAAGAACATTATACTATCACAGCAGCTTACTAGTTCACAAACATTTATGTTAGTTAAGTGTTCATGCAGCACGATTAGTGGTTTTCCTCACTCCAAAAATTATTTTGATAAAAAACACCTAAAAATCCAAAGCAATTCTAAAAAAATACTTTGGTGCACAAAAATCTTGGAAACAATATTTTATATAATTTTAAATATTTAAATTTTTCTTAGTTTTGGTTGAGTTAAAACATTAGTTTCAAATATTTAAAATATCATCCTTTACACTCCATATGTTCTCCATGAAAAGTTTTTCCAAGAAATTTTTCAATCATCTATCATCTCATATATTTCCTAAGAGCATCTCCAACAAGAGGCTCTAAATATTGAGCTCTATATGTGAATATAGGAACCCCCTGAAGGTATTAGGGCCTTCAAATAAAGATTTGACTCCAACAATCAACTTGAAAGAGTCTTCTCCGCCAAAAGTGGGTTTTGGGAACAGCGTGTCTATACCCAAAAATGAGTACCCTACCCAGGGCCCTATCCTATCCTAAGACTTTCTTCAAAATAGGGCTCGCTTTTGGATTTTTTTTTTAGCAAAATCCTTAATTGAAGGAATTATAGGTACCCATATAAGGCTCTTGTTGGAGATTCTCTAAGCAATACTATGTTGTTTATCATCTTAAGAAGTAACATGATATGCAATCTTGCAAATTCACAGAATGACCTAACAAGATAGACAATAAAGTTGACTAAATCGCATGCAAAAACATTGAAAGAACATGAGAATTTGAAGTCAATAAAGATTAGATTAAAATAATGCAAATAATAATATATGGCCATTCTAGTCTAGATATATATACATCAACTGGAAGACCACCAGCATCACTGGACAAAGACTGCCTTGAACCCCCAGCTTCTAAAGACTCGCTACCAGTTCTGTTCAATGAATTTGACCTACTGGCAGCTGATGAAGCTGCCGATGCAGGGGATACAGCACTATCAATTAAGCAGGAGGTAAAAAATTGCTGACTTCGTGATCTCAGATGATCTTCTACAAGCATCATCAGAACAATTGCATTCTCAGCCAAGACAACTGTGAGATGGACTGATTTTTCTGCTTTTATTGTTGTTTCTTCAGGCATCAAACCCTCTGCTGCACCACCAGCTGCTACAACAGTGGTTCCTTCAGTCTTCTGCGGAGACAAAATAAAATAGCATCATTGTGAAATGAAAAACAGTAACTACATAATATGTAACTGAACTGCCACCATTTGTGGCACGTCCATTAGGCTGAACTTAAGAGTAATAAAGTTCTGCGTAATTTCACAAACAAAGCTGACCACTGTATGAATAATATCATAACAAATCTGGAGTTCGGAAGAAAAAAGGGGCAAAATTAAGCACTTTTCTGTTTCTAGAAATTCTATAGAAATGTCATGACAATGTACAGATACTGCACCTACACACATACTGAAGGAGCGTCAATACAAGTCCATTATGCCCCTCTAAGTGCCCAATTGACCTAGCAAGATTAGGATATCGTCATAATCTAATGTAGTCCTGCTTATCTTCAAGCTTATTTCATAAGCCATGTTAAAGTCAACATGTATAGGTTCCTGCTTATTTCTTCTCTCATTTGTACATGTACATATAGCCCATTTTGGGCCCATAGTTATTCAAGCTGCATTTCTAACATGGTATAAAAGCTAATAGACACAGTTTAGGACCTCTTAAGGTTGAAAGGGCTTAATAGCCAGAATCATTATGTGCCTTGTCCTAATTTCTTTAGTTAGCCAATTAGCCTATTTCACTTATAAACCCAGTAATCTAACATCCAAATAAGATTAATAAAGGAAAAGATAAAATGTTTGTGCTGACTTGTTCTCAAACCTTTCTAGCATTTTACACAAACAGGGACTAAAAATTCTAAACAGATTCATGAGGTGTAAAATGATGCAGAAATAGCAACATGAAAATATACAAGGAATCATTCCTTATTGGTGGGAATGTAATCTTGTCAAAATATATACCTGAATTTGAAGCTCCCGAGCAGAAAAATCAAGCAGACCACCCAGTAATCTCCTTTTGAAAATTGGTAATGATTCTTCACGCCTTAAAAATAACAAAATAGCACACCCATATTACCAAAGCAAGATAATAATATGTTTTTTTTCTAAAAAGTATTATCATGGTTCAAGAAAACACTAGTTGGTAGTTGGTTGGCAAGCTAGGGACTAGTGACCAGATGGGATTAATCAGAAATAATTGGTAACCACTACTAGACAGGGGATTGATGATTAGAGACTAATCAGGGAATAATCCCATCTTTTTAGAACAGTGGGTGCCAGAATTTAAAACCAAAAAAATAATCAGGCATACATGATAAAACACCAGCATGTTCTCAAGAAACAAGAATATCACAAAGCAACAGAAATAGCTAGAAGCTACAAGAGGAGTGATACTTTTTAAAGATCTAATACATATATACAGGGAGAATATTTGCAAGGAAATTGGAAATTTTTTGGTGATGTGCTACCAAAAATACTGCAAAGGTTCATGCTTGAACAATATTTTTTTCTATAATTTTTATCACTTAAACACATTGTAATGCCTAGTACATCAAACAAACAGAATAAGATGATTGAGACAAAAATCATGGACAAAATACAATATTAACTAGAAAGATATGGTATGGGGGCATTGTGATTATCATCTACCTAGCTCTTTGATCACCCGTGCTAGATCCACCAACCATTGAAAGCCATTCTGCACAATGTATAGTTGCCTCTACGTCCTGAAATATTACACAATTAAAAAATATCAAGCTATAAAAGTCTGACTAGCGACCAACTCCACGCACAGTACAAGGATTAAAGGATATCATAAAAAAATATTAAAATACTATGAACTAAGTTAATTTCCAAATATAAACAAAAGAGATCAGAATCACTTGCCTTCCACCCATCTTTTTGTCGCATTGAATGCTCCAACATAATAATCAAAAAGTTGTGTATGAGGTCTTCAATCTCATATATGCTTACACCATTTGAATCTTTGTTATCACCTATCTAAATTTCATATTTATACATTAGAATATATGGTATTAAAGTACTTCCTCACTAGAAAATACTTTGATTTGTCATCACAGAAACTTTACCTCATGATTAGAAATCAAAACCTCCAAGATCCATTCGGGCCATTCTGCAATGGAAGCCATCAAACTTCTATTCTCAGGATGACTGCAAACCAAATATAGAAGATCCTGAAATAATATAAAGGGTGTCATGTAAATCAAGTAGTAGTGGAAACAAAGAATTCCACGAAAGAAAATAGAATAAAAGACCATCAATGTTTTAAGCTTTACAAAAATCAATGGTAAGCATTCACACATTTGGACTGCTTGAACTTATGACATTAATTAACCAGTGAAGAGTTGAAAGACATGGTTAGCTGTATGGTCATGCACTCATGCACAGAACTCACGAGTGTGATACAAAGAATTTTTAAAAAAAAACAAAACCAACTCTCCAGAAGATTTGGATCGATTATAATTATTTATAAGTAGTTACTATGGCATACTGGTAACAGTTGAACATATTCAAACAATACATGTCATGGGAGAAAAAAAATCTACCATAAATAGACACAGGGACTACATTAAAAGCTTGGACGATGCAAGCTTACCGCTACCAGAAAGCTCATGAGCTAAAACATACAGATTTAATAAATGATATCTGTGTAATGGATGTCAATGAAGATAATACAAAGAATAGAACATGATTTTACGGGCATATTGTCTGTCATAAAACTAGTTTATTAATGTTAACAAAACTAAAAAAGTGGACTTAATTTTAATAAATCAGTATATATACCTGAATAGCACGAGCTTGGAATGCCCATGATGCATATGGAAGAGAACGGAGTAGAACTAACAAAAGTGGAATATGTTTAAAACGGTGACCAGAATCATATAAGTTTAAGTTGTCATTTGATGAAGAAGTATTGATCTGCAATCAAGAACACAAGACACAAAATCAGAATTACCAGAGTACAAGCAGTTGCGTCTACGATTTTTTGAGAAATAGTTGCATCTATGGTTAAATGAGCAAAACTTAATTGTGAAGCACACTAAGGTAAATTTGAAGAACTTTTTGAAGTCTTGTTTGAAAAAGGTTCTTGATTGTTGGAAAGTATTAAGTTGCATGCACCGTCCAATTAACCCAAAAACTTAATATGGTATCTGGCCCACGCATGCATAGCACCCACTTAGACTTTTCGGCCTCGCTTCGTCCAAAAGGGTTAACCCAGGGTGATATGTTTGGCTCCAACAAGCATTATACTACTACAACTCTGTCTCAACTAGCAGTATGGGACTAATCCCACTCACATGGGCCACATGAGCCTCACAACACATCGGGCCGGAGTATTACAGTATCAGAGCCATAAGTATCGAGTTCAAGTCCTGGCCGGCACAATTCAATAAGTCGCTCACTCCTATTCCACTTCCACGTCTGAGACTTGCAGGAGCCTCCACATGAAGGGGAGTGTTAGAAAGTATAAGTGCATTGCCCACCCTTTCCTATTAACTTAGGTTTCTAGGTGAATTGGTCGGTGCATACTACCTAATATCAATTTTTTTTATTTATTCAAGTACTTCCAAGACGATTGACAAGCACCAACATAACACAATAGGAGAAAGGACATCTACATGGACCCTGTAAGTGTTAGAAACATATCGCAAATCCATAATCCATAAGGAACTTAAACGTATGACCATACCACTGCAGAAATAAAAGCCTTATACACATTTCTGGTCATAAGCCTTCTTGGTGCGGCTTGGAGAGCTTTCTGCAATGCAAAAAGCAACAAAGATACTCTGTCTTCAAACATGGTATTTCCTTCGCCATTAGTTGTAGTCAGAAAACCACTTGGCAACTTTGGTTTTGCAGTAGGGGAGGCAAACTTCAGGTGACCTGATGCAATTAAAGCACCCAAAACATGAACTATCCCCAAAAAAACTCCATCACCATTATCGATATTGTATATGTTATTCTGAACATTGTCAGTTATATTTGGGAAATCGATGACACCCAAATTCTTCAGGAACTGGTTCTTTAATAAGCACCATTTGCTACTGGATCCAAATTCAGTGTCAGCTTCATTGGGTGGTTCATGGTTCTCCACTGATTTAATCTCATGATCCTTGCAGTTTAATTCACTGTTAATGATTTTCAAGTCTGAATAACTATTAATGGAATTTGAATCAGAACCTCCATTCCGTAAAACAGCATTTTCTGTCACATTACAACTATTGAAACTACTTTTATCACCAGATTTAGCCTCCCTCTGCAAAAGAACAAGTAATGCCTCTACAAAGCCACGAGAAATGAACGACTGAGCAAATATGTGGGCTCTTGAACTGTTTGGGTGCACAATCAATCTGTAAATTAAGAACAGCACCCTAGAAACCTGCCAAGAGAGAACGTCATTAAAATCACAATAGCCATCCTCTTACTTAATTAACACTTAAAGGTGTGAAGTGACTAAAACCATCAGTTGGTGCATATATCGTAGCATATGCAACCACAATTAAGCTTAGCATAGATAATCACAAAGGAAACATTATAATTAAAAAATACTGCAATATTTTAATAAACTTTCTCCTTAGAATTTCATTGTATTGGAACAAACACATCTGAGTACGGAGTAGTGCAAATGTGTGAGCTGTAACATGTTCTGACAAACTACAAAGATTTAAAACTTAGATTAGATGTGTAAGGACCAAGTATTTCCGTGTATAAACATCATCCTCATGAATAAAAAAAAAACACTGGCAAAACTTTGACAAGAGTATCTGCTTCCTAGTAAGTGGTAAGCTGCAGATAATGTTGTGTTTCGATTGCATGTGCCAATTCCAGTTACCTGGTTAGGTTGTGGGCAGTCAACAATAAATCCAACCAAACAACGAACATCATCAGAAGCCAATGTAGAAGATGCTGCTCCTATCAGCAGTTCAATAACAACCAAAAGCTCATCAATGAGAGCATTCACTTTGCCTAAAGGTCTCTCAGTTCCAGTAAATGAGAAGGTATCAACTGAATCTGCTTCATGAATCACCCAGTAACACCTTCTGCATCCATCAAGAAGCATTTGCAATGCATTTGCATCATGCATGCAGGGAGATTCTGCAAAAACCATGTCTGCGAGTGAAGATAGAAGCTTTTTCTGTAAAACATAGTCGCATGAACTCCACATCTTCAGGTCCAACAGCAAAGTCCTGAAGAGTTGCGCTTTTAGACCATGATCATTTTTCTGAGACTGGCATAAGGATATAACTGCAGAGACAAGCTCTTCGTCACTCAGTATCTCTTTCTTCCCACTTTCCAGTTTCGATAGCGTTTCCAGTATATAATGTAAAACCTGAGATAGAAGCTCTGGTCCATGGGTACGGCATAGCTCTGCACTATTTCCAGGATGCTGGATTGCCAGAGAAATAATCCTGAAAATAGGAACAGAAAGAGAAGCGGTAGCAAGAGACAATGACAAATCACCAAGAATGGGTTCCAGGTTATCCATCTCAATATTGCTCACAGTCAACGGTAGTAGAGCCATTGGACCTCCATGAGCTAGTGCCCACAAAGATTCTGCAGGTCGCACACGATATGAAACATGAACCATCCCAAGAACTTCTGCAGGTCTTCGATGAGTACCTGAGATTCAAGGTAAAATAATGTCAGCAGTGATCCTTCTAAACCAGCCCAAGCTTTTGTCTCTATTTAAGTTACATAAATTTTGGTGGCCATTAGAAACACCCTGGTCCTGGTGATGGTTATTAGCACATAAGTACATCATTTTCTTTTGACCTATAAAGGCATGATTGATGAAAAGATTGTGCAATGGCTGGAAGCCAGGAAGGAATTAACTTGATAGGCTCAGAAACTATGGTCAACTTGAGAAACATATCAGTAGCCATTTCAACAGGATCGTAACTAGACCATAGTTCAACCCCCGAATAACAACCAAGCTCCCTCCACAAAACAAAACAGAGAGTTACAATTAAGCAAAACATTTATAATTGACAACTTAACTATTAGAACGAACCTGTTGAACCAGAAGGTGAAACATCGGGACAAAACCTGCCATTGAGTAGGCTAGGATGATAAAGAAGATATAAGCTTCCTGCAGTCTCAATGTCAAGTGTATAACTATCTTCTGCAATTTCCCTGATGTGGTCGCTTGTAGCTTTCCAAGGCACACCAGCGCCATTGCTGAAGCTGGGAAGCGCGTCTCCTCCCCTAGAAGCTAGTCGACTCATCCTTTCTGGCCCGATCGGCTCATTGAAGATATAGACAGGTCCCATTTCTGCAAACAATGGGCATTGCCGCCGGCGCCGCTGCAGGCCAGCAATAGTTGGCGGTGGGTTCGTCCCGATGCAGCAGAAGGCCAGCGGTTTCAAGATGCGCGCGAACTCGAATGAAGAGCTTTCGTGAAGCTTTCCATCCACATACAACCGCAGCTCACTGTCGACCTTCCCGAGCAAACCCTGCTTGCTTGAGAGCTCCAAACCAACAAAGTACCAGCACCGCGGTTTGAATTCGTAGGTGAAATGCATCGAAGCATTCTTCCCCTTTCCAGCCCCACTCTCCACGACTAGAAATTGGCCATGGAAATAGGCCTCGACGCCATGGTTATCAGCAGTGAGGAAACTGAATAGCCGGGGCATGTGCTTCGTCCCTTCTCCAGCAAGCGTGCCCGCAGCGGCAGCCGCTGCCGACGGCGATGACTTCCCGGAGGTTGATGCCGCCGCGGCTGCGATGGCGGCTGTGGCCGTAGCTGTGTTGAGCGAGTCCGAGAACGACTCCACGTATATCCACGTGGCCAACCCAAAGCCGTTCGGGAATGGCCACCGGTTGTCCCCGGGGGCGAGCAAGCCGGAGCTCTCGCCGTCGAATTCAAACGTCACCGCAGGGCCCTTCGCCTCGTTGCAGCCCACAGCCTTCTCCAGTGACAAGGTCAGCGGCGTCGCCCAGCACGTCCCAAGCGCCTTCTTAATCAAAAGGAGCCACGAATGCAAGTCCTTGACGCTAATGGAGTGCCCGCCCAAAGCTTGGATGCACTGAACGAGCGGCGCTCCGTCCCAGTTGCTGCTCTGGCCCATTCCGACGAACAGCTTCTCTGCGGCGTCGAGGAGGATGGAGAGAAGGCCCGAACCGGAGCACATGGTGCGGTTGCGGGTGCAGGAGCTGAGGGTGGCGAGGAGGCCGCGAGCCATGCGCGTGCGCGGCGACGGCTCGACGCCGCAGGGGAGGTATGGCACGAGCTCTGCCGCGATGGCGGCCGCGCGGGAGCTGGACATGATGCTGGGGACCGTGCCGGTACCGTGGCCTGCGCCCTCGTCGAGGCCGTCGACGCCGCCCATTGTGACCATCAGCACGTCCACGATGAAATGCGCGACCTCCCCGTTCTCCTCGGAGACCATCTCACGCAGGCGCCCGACCCCGCCACCCATGATCACCGAGTCCACCACCCGCACCACCTCCTCCGGCACGTCCGACGGCACGACTGGCGCCAGGCGCTTCCGCAGCGGCGGCGGTGAAGACAGAGTGGAGGCCTCCGAGGGGGCCGCCGGCGACCCCGCGCTCACCTCCGCGTCCGACATCCCCTCCTCGTCGACGATGTACTCCTCGTCGCCGAGCGACCCGGCGTCGAACCGCTCGACGCCGTCGTGCTCCCACGGCGGGCGCGTCAAGGCGTCGGACATCTCGCGCGCGTCCTCCTCCCCCATCATACACGCTCACTCCATATAAAAAAAATAAGAAAAAATCGAGAGAAGCCGCGAGCGGGATCGAACAACGGGAGCAAATGGGGGAAGGATCAAATCATCAAACGCAACGAGAAAAAAAAAATCGGGAAGAAAATTTGGGGAAGAAAAAACGCTGCAGTTGAGGCGTGAGGCCAGAGAGAAAGCGAAGGCGTCTGGGGAAAATGCTCGCGAGAGATTAGCGGTGGTGGAGGGTGGCGCGGTGCATGGCGTGGCCCGAGAGGCAGAGGAAGGCGGAGAGAGGGGAGAGGGCGGAGTCAGGAGTGAGAAGCGGCCTAGCGGGGAAGGCGAAGAAATGGCGTCGTCGCGGGCTCACGGGTCGCGGCTGCTTTCTAGCCGGGCCGGGCCAAAGAAAGAGTTGAGCTTGCGCCCGTTAGGCTCGCCTCTGGAATTTTTAAACATTTTATATATTTATTTCTTAAAATAAATAATAATATGTATTTCATAAAATTAAATAAATAAACCCCTCCGTCAGCCCATCGGACGGGATATAAATCATCCCCGTCCAACTGACGGATTTTGTATAATCCACCGAACAAAAAGGTAGATTGGGTCTAAAGCAAAAGGAGAACAAATCCCACGGTGTCAAATGGGCGGGATTTAAATCCCGTCGATTCGTTGGGAGGGATTTAACTAGGGATGAAAGTGGCTGATTGGTTGATACGGAAGTGGAGACTGAAGCTCGCACCTCGATTCTACTGGTCGCCACCTTTCTTCTCATCTCTCACTGGTAAGTTGAGCAGGGCCTTCCGGTGGTCATACGCTGCTAGCGTGATAGCCGTCGCCGAGGATGCCTTCAGGTACGTGAGGTCATGAGCCCCATCCCGACAAACAGCTCTTGCCCTCCCTACGCCCGCGTGATGGCGTGCATTCCCTGGAACGTGCCGGTAACAGTGTGACGGCCCAACTGCATCTGCCGCTGCACCATGTCCACCGGGTACGTCACCATGTTACAGACGAGCCCCGCCGTCACCCCGCACGTCGTCTTCGCCACCGCACTCCCCTCCCTCCTCGCGTTCTCGGGAGTTAGAGCTTCAGCGACTCATACATGTAGAAGGTGATCTCCAAGGTCGGGAGCACACGCGCCATGGGCGGACAAACGTCATGATAGAGGCCGCGGACACCATTTTCAAAGTACGCGTCTTTCATCCCTAGTTAAATTCCGCCCGACGAAATGGTGGGATTTAAATCCCGCCAATCTGAGGGGTGGAATTTGTTATCCTTTTACCGCTGGCCCAATCAATTTTTTTGTTTGGCAAATTATATAAAATCCGTCAGTTGGACGGGCAGGATTTATATCCCGTCTGAAGGGCTAGCGGGAGGAGTCTATTTATTTAATTTTATTAAATGAATTAAATTTATTTATTTTATAAAAATATAAAATATAAAATGTTAAAGCACCCTCGCCTCTGCCTGACGTGGCATGGGACGAGTTACGAGATGAAGAGACAATGCAGCCCGGGCGCCCGGCCATGCGAGTTTCAACGCTACGTGGTCCCTGGCCTCGCACCACGCACGGTTTCATTCATGCAGGGCGTTTCAGTGATAGTGGGCCTCATTCCCACCAAGGCTGCCTGGGCCGTGACAATCGATGAGCAATGAGCCTGTAAAGTGCTTTATAGAAAAATATGTCTTTTTCGTGTGAAGATTTTTACAAATGTATGTTTTTGACAAGGAAGTACATTTTTTCGTAAGGAGATTATTTTTCGAGAAATGCTTGGGACATACATCCGATCCATCGGACGTTGTCCCTGAGGTAGCAATGCGTCCGTAAAAGAGCGCTTTCCACGCACTCTAGCTTTTGGCAGCGTAGGGGACCCACCACCATCCTTCCTCCCCAACCCTTTTCCTCGACGCGTCATTTCCCTAATGCATACAATGCAGAGCTCCCATGGGTGAGGCAGAAATCATCCACCATTCCTATCGCCAGTTGCCACCAAACTCGTGGCAATGCGGCCTCTCATGCACTCTATTTCTATCTCTTCCCTCCTCCTTTTCTCATCCCACTTTATCTCCATCCCCCATCTCTTCACTCTTAACCTCTCTCTCCAGTGAGCAAGTATGGTGAACTATGACGGTCGGATTCGGTGAGCACGAGGTGTGGGCTTGTCAGAGCTAGAGAGTGAAGACGACAAGAAGAAGGTCTATCCCGTATTTTCACGTGAAACCACAACAATGTATGCATGAAATTTGCATTTGGTTGTGGAAATTTTTTGTTTCTTCCTGTGAGAGTTTCTTATTTGCATCAAAAGATTCATCCTCCAATTTTCACATAGAACTCAGATACTCTCTCGACACGACCTTTGTGACATGCAAACCTAGAGAAGAGACCAGTGTGTGTGCATCACAAAGATCAAAGATCTGACATGTCCAATGCATTTTGAACCCCTTGTGAGTCTTGGTCATTTTAAATACATGTCATCAATACCAAAACCATACACCATCGATGCGAAAGGGCTAGAGATGCTCACAACGCGTCTCGTCTCCACTCGTAGCAGTCGTTCGCCGCTCTGGCAAAGTGGATAACACTTTGTGCACCGGCTTGAGGGATCGCACAAACGCCGAGGCGAGCTCCTCAAGCTCCCTCCACCAAACGTCTGAAAGACAAGACCTCCAATAGTAATAAGCTCCAAATGGTCTTGATCACACTGGATCAAGAACAGTGAATGATGCACATGGTCGGAGAGGAGAGAAACACTTAAGCGGATGAAACCGAAAGCTCTAGTTCTCTCACACATGCTACAGGGTAGATGATCTAGCTCAAGGAAAGCCCAAAACCTCAACTAATTTGCTACAAGACCCTTATTTATGTCCTCCCCGAGCAAAACTAGCTGTCGAAAAATAGGATTCCCCAAAAGATAGCCATTACGGCCTCATGTAACAACGCATGGGTCTATATCCACCGGACGACGTCCGATGGCCAAATCTCCAAAAAATAAATCTTCATCGGACATAGTCCGACGCCCACCGGACATGGTCTGAAGAGGACCAAACACCCACCGGACGCTGTCCGTAGAGAGCCAAACACCATTTGGAGACACGAACCAACTCTGGCCAGACACGCCAAGCACCCATCGAACAACGTCTAGGTTGAACGCATGCAAAACATGATTTAAACTAGCAACTCGACTGGACACAGCCCGAAGGCGACCGGTCCTTATCCAAAAGAAATACCTCGAAGACAGAGAGGAAGAAAGAGATCTCTAGACACGGACCAACCACGGCCTAACGACGTCCGGACGACAACTCAAACGCTAGACCTAGCTTACCCAAGTCTCCACCAGACCCCAATCCGATGGCAACTGGACACAGTCTAACGGGGCCGACAACAGCAGGAACTAAGGGCTATCCAAGCCCTAGCCTCGACAAACTCGCACATTCTCTCGACATGAACTCTACGGCACGAAAACCTAGAGAAGAGACTAGTGTGCATCGTGAAGATCCAAGATCCGAAATGACCAAGGCATTTCGAACCCTTCTTGACAAGTTGACAAGAACGAAAAAGCCGATAACCCTAGACTATCTATGTGACCTCACCACACGTCCGGTCATGCCTTAATCTTCCTTAGTCCATCGATCCTTAATGCCATCAGCGTCGCTAGAGTTCCAAGAAAACTATGAACACCCTTGCGAATCTTGATCATTTTAAATTCCCGTCATCAATACCAAAACCATACACAATCATCACGAAGGGTCAGAGATGCTCATAAGTAGGTTCTAGTGGTGGAGGGGTTCCACATCAAATTGTCAATGGTGTTCGGGTCCATGGTGACATGATGGGTGAGGTGTTGTAGGAGGAGGTACTCCATTAGTTGTTGGACAATGTGGTCCATCCATGCTTGCGCAGCTGACCGGCGATAGTGCGATGCTTGTGTTTCACCAGACTATACAATTTTGATGCTAGGTTCCTAGGAGCATTGCTCTGGAGCCAATGATCATACTAGAAGTACATCTTTTCTACATTTCCAGTGATGAAGTGGTGGTTGTGCTAAAAAAGGCTCCGTCTTTGCTATCGCACAGCAGGGGTGTTCCTACCCAAGGCTTGTTCGTCGACTTCCACTCTTTCCATAGCCAATATAGTCTGAGTGCACGACTCAACTTGAGGATGGTAGGAGTCCCTAGTCATCTTAGCCGTTTATGGCAACATACGAGGTCCCGATTGACCAACGAATGCTCGTCGAGGGGCCTCGTCTTTCCTTTTCTATAGGAAGGATCTTCTGATCATGTTGATTTTCTTAATCACCCACTATGCAGTTGGAGAATGGAGATGAAGTAGGTCGATAGAGCGATAGCATTGAATTGACTAGGATTAGACGGATTGCTTTGGTGAGGAGGGTTCCCTTCCACGTAGATAACCTTGCCCTAGGCTTTTCAACGAGAGGTACATAATGGTTGTGCTTGAGCTTGCATACATGTAGAGGAAGGTCTAAATAGCGACAAGGCAGGGTGTCACGATGCCCAAGAAAGGGCGCAAGCCCTTCATCCAATTTGATGCCTTGGTAGTTTCTAGGGTACACCAAGCATTTGCTCAAGTTAGTCCGTAGCCCTAAAGCATCTCCGAAGGTCTGCGTTAAGAACATGGCGATCACAATCTCCTGCCATGCAGAGTTTATGAAGATTTCTGCATCATCAACGTAGAGGGATGTGCAAATGGTGAGAGGCATGAGTTGATCGGCAATACAAGTAGGGATCCCTCCTCCGCCACCAGTTGGAATAACCGATGGGATCGATTGGCAGGATGAAGAGCATAGGTAAAATAGGGTCCCTTTTGAACCACCTAGCATGGTGGATTCTTTGGCTTGTGATCTCGTTGGAGGACGGTGGAGGATCTAGCGCCTAGATAGATGGAAATCCAATTTATCCATCCTTGTCTGAAGTTGAGGCGCACTAGAAGCTCTAGGAGATACCTCCAATGCACTGGGTTGAATGCCTTTTGGAAGTCTAATTTGAGGAAGAGAGCAAGTGTTATGTTAATGAATTATTTCTCTCCGCTTCCTATGTTCATCCTGCTACTTTTTTGTGATTTGGAGAAACATTGGAGAAACATTTAAACCGCACTTAGCAACGTAGCAAGGATTCCTCAACAAGTTATTACACGATGGAGGCAAACAAGAAGATCTGCAAGCTACAGAGGACACCCGACCACACCAGCATCGAGTCGTCCTGTGCCGCCTCGACCTACGCCGATCATCACCACCAAGGCGTCCTGCATGATGTATGCCACTTCTGGCTCGCCTTGCACCGACCCCGCACATCCACTCTTGTTGTGATGGCTTAGCTCTGCCCTTTCTTTGAACCTTGTGACTTGAAAACAACGTACATGCATGCCACCACCAGCTCGTCCAGCACCACCCTAACCTGTGTCAACCACCACCGGTCCATGATGGTAGCAATGGCTCAATAGCACAAGGCGTTGCGACGTGAGCTCCAGCAGCAGCTAGAGCTTCGAGGAGTGAGGGAAGAAAAGATGTATTTTTCTATATACCCAACATACCCCTGAGTTGGTGCCAAGTACCTTGTACCTCTTTTGGTACCTCTCCAAATATGGTAAAATCTATCTAAAGTTGAATGCCTCCACGATACCATGTGAGAAATATCCAAGTCTCAAGACTGAGAAATATGTTCTAGTTTACAGCAGCAGCAGGCCAGACTGTGGCACCCAACACGGATGAGAGAAAAAGGAAACGGCATACAGTCTCATACAGAACGCAACACTTTGCTTCCAGGAAAAGAGTGACAAAAGAAAACGGATGACCAGAGGGAATTGCAAGCGCAGGAGCTGCGAATTAACGCCTGCTCCGGGTATGTTGTAGCCGCGCGGCCTTTCTCAGAGAGCTCTAGCCTTTATGATGTCCATGCTCATTTCGCTTGGGTCAGTTGCCTGTAGCTCCACCTGAATGCCGTCTAGCTCCCTCTTGAACCGGTCCTTGGAGCTCGCGTACAGCATCTTGCTCCTCACCCTTGATGTGTCAGGAGACCTACAGGGAGTGAGATGAGAGACTGCTGTTCAGCTGAAATAGCAGGATGCAGTTACATAGCGCAAACAGAGGAATCTACATGTGTGCTACTAGGCAAATATTTCGAATGGTTTTTTAAAAAAAACTAATTTGAATGGTTGAAATAGAGAAGCTGGTTAGTGGTTATATGAAATAGAATTTTCTCTTATACTCTTAATATGAAGCCATGTTCCTCAAATGATCATTTCCCAAAAAATTCAATACATGGGAAAATGACCTAGGCAGGTCCGCCTTGCTGTTAGCATCTGTAACAAAGTTTTATTAAAAACTTATTAATTTCTTGAGATGCTCATTAGCCAGGCTCTCCCTTCCTCCCGAGTTGCTGCCATAATTAGGGATAGTCTTGCCGCTTGGGTGGCAGCCTGCTCGCTTGTAATGCTCATTAGCTGAACTTCCCTCCCCCTCCTTCCCCCTTTTCCCCTTCCTGTTTTTGTACAGTTTTTCCTTTACTTAATTGAAATGGCAGTGCTCCTGCCCTTTAGCTCAAATTAATTTCTTGAGATGCTAATTTTGAGATCATTACGTAAACATTGGGTTGGTTAAAAGGTGAAACAATGGGCCAAAAAAATTGCAATAATGACAAAAAGAAAAGCATAGCACTGGTTCCATAATTTCTTGTCATTGTTAGTCTAGTCTGTGCCCCTGTGCTCCATTAGTTTTAACTGAAGCTGTTATGTGTTTTTTTTGCTTGTCAAATTCTAGTTCTGAGTTGACTCGCAGCACATGCACATTACAGTTTTTTTTGCACAAAATTACGAATATGTCATTATGAAATTTCATTCTTATTAAGTAGTGAAGGATAGTAGGACTAATCGATCACAAAGATTTACTAGAACAAATAGAGATTCACATGAAAATATTTTAAAAAATAAAAATAGGCATTCAAATGAACAAATAAGAGACAGCCTCCAAAATCATTTTCGTTAAGCACAAAAATATGTGATATCATGTTAGTTTAAATCTATGATGACATTTGGCCTACATGCAAATAACTCAAGTCTTGTTGTTGTTCCTTTCAGGCTTATTTAAGAAACTTGGGGTAAGATCATCAGTAACATATGAAATGCTTTTCTGCCTTCTCTTTGAGAATGGTTTAGGTGTGCTAATTTACTCATGAAGTGGCAAAGGGTAAGCCATGCTGCAAAAAAATCTTGCCAAACCGCCGTGATCTAACATGCCCAGTTGTTTTACTCAGAGAAAATCCCATCCAAATATAGATATTTAGGTCAGCAACTGTCATCCATAAGATCAAATCAAAACCTGAAAGAATTGAAACGTACTAGGCAAATCGAATGCTCTATCACCATGAGCAAAATAAACAAAAAAACTATGTCGAGTGGATAGTTGTTACCAAGAGATGAAGAAGATCTTGCTCTTCTGACAATTTTCATCCGTGACAAAGTCAAAATCAAATACTGCGTAGCGGCACTCATCCGCAGGTAAACACGCGCTGAAGTCATCGTAGCTCTCATCAGGCTGCCCAACCCTATCCACCACCACCTGCTGAACCTTCTCATTGATCTTGAACACAATGAAGCGGAAGC
This sequence comes from Raddia distichophylla, assembly GCA_005191435.1. NCBI lineage: Eukaryota > Viridiplantae > Streptophyta > Magnoliopsida > Poales > Poaceae > Raddia > Raddia distichophylla. The sequence goes on from SPJY01017326.1 coordinate 594,831, forward strand.
TCCTCTTCGCCTTAAGATCCCGGAACTTGAGTTTGCATTCGTCACAAACGGCCATTCCTGACGCCGAATTCGACTTACAACAAGGAATCCCCAGAACAAGCACCACCCCATTAAACAAAAACTACTGAACAGCATTCTCAAAGAAAGAGATCAGACTGCACTCACCATGGTTGACGGTTTCTCTTCCTTCGTTTGAGAAACAACCAGGTCGTGGCGAGGAGGCGAGGACGGACGTGCAGCAGCGAAAAGAGGAGCAAGATTTGAAGGCCTAAAAGAGAGGAGGGAGGAGGCAAAATATAGGGAGGTAGGGATGGGCAATGCAAATGAAGGCCTGCATGATGCCCCCACGTTCGGAGAGGGGCATTTGACCAAGCACGTCCCCTCCTTCGTGTGTGAGAACCAGAAACAGAAACGCTGTGACCAACATGCGCGCCACCACCCGTCGCTATAACACCCTCCCGCTCAGCCAAATCATTAGAGCAAAACTAGAAGCCTCATCAACTGGCCCCGTACTTCAAAATTTTTTGAATGCTACAGTGTTTCGCGAGTTGCCGCCCGAGCGATTCAACACGGCGCGTGACTGCGGGCGCATGGCGCGAGCAGTTAGGCCAGGACAGCGGCGCGTGACACCGGCGCTGCTGGCCATGCTCTTAGGCCATAATGCATGTGCTTAGCAGCTTAGGTAAAAGCTTATAGAAAAAACTGGTTACTGTTGCCGTTTTATATATGAAAAAGCTAAAAACAGAGCATTCACGAGCTAAATTAGCTATTGACAAAGTCTCGTGCAGGTAGTAATAAGGTAGTTATAGACTTATAGTTGTTAAGCATCTATGGAAGCTTCAATGCAATGTGCTTAGGTACATGCACGTGCTTAGTAATGTGGCGCTACTCCTTTTCCCTAAACACCTACCATAAAGCACTAAACATGGTATTAGAGCAGCCGTAGTGTCTTCTCCCTTAATACGGGCACGGGCTCAATGGGTCAAGTTGGGTGATGTAAACACAAGATTTTTTCATATTCGTGCCAATTTCCGAAGAAGAAAAAACTACATTCATTCCTTGGCCACGCCCGATGGGCCAGTCAGCTCCCACTCTGATAAGGAAAAGGAATGTCACCGCTAATTTCTGAAACATTTAGGCACCCCCTTCAATCGTGAGCTCTCCTTGGTTTGGGAACACCTGGACTACTTACCTCATGACTTGGATGACTTAGAACTGCCTTTTGAGAAAGAAAAGATAAAGCAAGTCGTTCTTTCCAGCCAATAGATAAGACGCCTGGCCCAGATGACTTTACAGACCTTTTCTTTCATGTTTGTTGGGACACGATTAAATAGGACATCATCAATGCCTTTCACCACTTTTACGATCAAAACTCGGCCTCGTTAAATCTGCTCAACACAACCAACATCGTCCTGTTGCAAAAGAAGGAACTCGGTCTGCAGCTGACAGACTTTCGCCCGATTAGTCTAATCCACAGCATCAGCAAACTATTGTCCAAACTCCTGGCCAACAGACTGGCCCCTTATTTGGATAGCCTAGTCTCACGAAGCCAAAGTGCATTCATCAAAGGTCATGCCATTCAAGATAACTTCCTTCACGTGAAGAATGCCATTCAAAACCACCAACGTAGAAAGACCTCGGCTATCTTCCTCAAAATTGACTTCTTCAAGGCCTTCGACTCAGTCCATTGGATCTATCTTCCAGAGGTTCTGCAGCGCTTGGGATTTGGCCAACGATGACGTAATTGGATCTCCTCCCTTCTAGGGTCAGCCTCCTCCTCCGTCCTTCTCAATGGCACTCCGGGTCCCCCTATTTATCACGCAAGAGGAGTTAGACAAGGGGATTCTATTTCGTTCATGTTGTTCATTTTAGTCATTAATCCTATCCAGCGGCTCTTTCTTCGGACACAAAAAATTAATGTTCTCTCTGCTATTAACTCAAGCAATGGTCTCCTTGCGGACATCCCTCTACGCTGATGACGCGGCCATCCTTATAAATTCCGTGCGCAGTGAAATTGAGGCGGCTATGAATATATTCGAAGGCTTTGGGAAGGCTTCCGGACTACACATAAATCTTGCCAAGAGTGCTGCCTACCCGATCCACTGTAGATCGAAAAAGCTAGATGACATCTTAATGTCCTTCGCCAGTAGGAGAGATTCATTCTTCTGTACCTATCTCGTACTTCCTCTTCACCAACGAAAGTTCAAGAAGGTGCACTTTCTCCCCATAATCAAGAAAGTGCAAAAACGACTTCAAGGTTGGAAGGGGAGACTCCTGAGCAAGGCCGGTCGGCTTACGCTCGTCAACACTGTCCTCTCAGCTCTACCGACATACTTCCTATCGACTTTCCCAATTCCCAAGTGGGTTTCAAAGAGGTTGGACAAAATACGTCGAGCCTTTCTCTGGCGGGAGAGGAGTCATGCAGTAGTGGACACTCACTTGTCAATTGACCAACTGTGTGCCGACCAAAGAAGATGGGTGGGCTTGGCACCCTGGATATCTAGAAATTTAGTACAGCACTTCGTTTGCGATGGTTATGACTCGATTGGACTGACCCAAGTAGGCCTTGGAATGGCTCTTCGGTACCCTGCGGTGATCTTGACAGAACGCTCTTTCGCGTGGCGACACGCGTCACAGTACAAAATGGACAGAAGGCTAACTTTTGGCTGGACAACTGGTTGCAGGGGTCCGCACCATGCAACATCGCGCCCCACCTCTTCAGCATCGCAAGAGAAAAGGATCATTCTGTTGCAGATTTACTTTCTAATGATAAGTGGATAGGCATGGTGCGGCACCTCAACACGGTGGAGCAGTTTCAGGACTATCTCCACCTTTGGAGCCAACTTCGTGGTGTAACACTCATAGATGCAGCTGATGAGATCATTTGGATTCCAACCTCGAATGGTCAGTTCTCCACTAAGTCGGCCTATCATTTTTAATTTCTAGGCAGCACAAGCTGGTCCCTCAGAGGTACCATCTGGAAGACACAGACAGAAAACAAATGCAAATTCTTTGCCTGGTCTCTCGCCCATGGACGCATTCATACGGCTGACGTCCTGACTCGAAAAGGATGGCCACACCAGCCCATCTGTCCTTTATGCCAAAATAGTCTGAAAACCATTAACTATTTGACTCTCCATTGTTCGTACTCTGAAGAAGTTTGGAATGAGATTCTCTATCAATACCCTTAAACGCCTAGATGGATAAACAACATGAACTTCTGCGACTGGTGGATTGCGGCCTCTTTCCAGACAGCCGACAAAGCGGCCAAGGGGGTCTTGAATAGTCTCATAATCTACACTATTTGAAATCTTTGGAAGGAAAGAAATAGACGCATTTTTCAGCATAAGAATCTTTCCTCTAGAACGCTGGTTGATAGAATTTTAGAGGATGTGAGGGGATGGAGCATGGGGCTCCTTGCTGCCCCAATGTAATTTCTTTTTGTTTTCCTAGCCGTGACTAGGTGTTTGTACAGTGTACAGTTCTCTTCTTCTTAATGAAATGGCAGAGCGCCTGTACTGTTTTATTTTTTAAAAAAAAATTCTCCCTCTTAGCGGCATCAAAACAACACGGGAACCGGTACATGTTGTTTTAGCCGCGTGCTCTGTATTTTTTGGCGGGAGAATGCGCAGAGAATTCCCGCCGCACGCACTTGCTCATCTTCTGGGCTCCCTTCGAGGACGGAGGACCCTTCCTGCTTCCTCATCTCCTACGCCGATGCACCCTTCCTGCTTTCTCACCTTTTTCTCATCTCCTGAGTCCTGAGCACTCCGATCTGCATCAACTTGCTGCTACTACTTTGTTCGGATGAATTGAAGCAAATAGAGAGCCGAACCCTCCTTCCATCAATGCATCTCCTGATCAGGTGTCTCCTTCCAATCAAGCTCATCCTCTCAATCGAGCAACGTGCACCGATGGAAGGTACGAATCTATGGAGTACATCTCTACTCCTTTAAAGAGGGAGTAGGCCGGGCGTCGGCTCGCCCGCGTTGAGCCGCTCGCCCCCGAGCCGTGAGCCACTCTACCCACGCCGCCCGCGTGCACGCCGCGCTCGAGCCGCTCCTTCCCGCATCGCGCCCTCGCCGCCGCCGCCGTCTCCTCCTCCTACCCAGTACCCACGCTTCCCCCTCCCCGCCGCCACCGCGTCCGCCTACCTCCCACGGCCTCCTCACCATGTCGCCGCCGCTCCTTCCCGCATCGCGCCCTCACCGCCACTGCCATCTCCTCCTCGTGCCAACGCTGCCCCCTCCCCGCTGCCGCAACCTCCTCCACGTGCTGCCGCCCCCTCCCCGCCGGCGCCGCTCCTCCCGCAGCAGTAGTTGGCGCCGCCATCGCCAGAGATGGCCTTCGGCTCCCATCCTCGAAAACCGCCGCCCCACCAACTGCGCAGCCCTCCTCCGGCCCTCCATCCTCCATGTCCCCCACGTCTCGGACTTGGCGGTTGCTGCGAGCTAGACGGTTGTACTGCGGCTGCTCCTCCCACGTTCAGCTGCTACATATCCCCCCACACACAATTGCGTAGGTTCCTCTCCAACTTTCCCCACGCCAGTCATCATTCTCCTGACGTCCTGGACACCCTGCCATCTGTCAGCTGCAGCATATATTTTCCCAAGGAGCACGTAGTTCCCGGTGTTCTCTGGTTCAAGCTCAAACAGACGTTTTGCCGCGACCTCCCCGAACTCGATGTTCTCATGTAGAACACAAGCACCAAGCAGAGCTCCCCACACCAAGGTACTTGGCTTGAAAGGCATGTCTTCGATGAGGCGGTAGGCCTCCTCGATCCTCCCAGCACGCCCGAGCATGTCAACCAGGCACCAGTAGTGCTCGACATTGGGTATCAGGCCATGGAGATTACGCATGCCCTCAAACAGACGAAGGCCTTCGTCTATCATGCCGGCATTGCTGCAAGCATACAGCAAGGAAGCGAAGGTGACGGTATTCGGTTTCACCCCTGACTCCACCATCCTGTCGCATAGCAGGACGGCAATTCGGGGGTGGCCGTGCATACCATACCCGGCGATGACGGTGGTCCAGGCGACGACGTCCTTGTCAGGTAGCCAGAAGAAGAGCGCCCAGGCTGCGTCCAAGTCACCGGCTTTCGCATATACGTCGATTAAACAAGTGGCGATCTCTGCGCTCCCAAGAAATCCGAGAGTCAGTAAGAAGCAGTGGATGTTCTTTGCTTGCCTCAGGTCCGCAGACTCTGCATATGCCGGGAGGATGCTTTTCATTGTCGCAGAGTCTGGTCGCACCGATCCTGCAACCATCCGCTTAAACAATTTTATAGCTTTCTTCTCTCGTTCACTGTGAGTATAACCAGAGATTGCTGCATTCCATGATTCCGTCCGCCGTGAACCTTTCTCAAATGTGATATCCATCAGTTTCATTTTGTTGCACTTAGCATAGGTGTCGATAAGAGCAGTCTCAACAACAATGTCTGATTCAAGCCCAAGTCTAATGCACAGTGCATGTGTGCATTTGGCATGCTTCCCTGACGGCAAGCTGCCAGCACAAGCAGAGAGCAGATAAGTTATGGTTACTCCATTGGGCCATGTTGCACGGGTCATCAGCATCTCACGACCAAGAGCGAAGGCCTTGCCTGCACGGTCACCCAGCACGTACGCGCCGATCATCGCCGTCCAAGAAACAACATCTTTCTCATATTTTCCATCATCAAACACCCGTTGTGCATCGTCCAAGCTCCCGCACTTACCATACATATCGATCAGTGCGTTCTTCACGGCAGCATAATCTCCCAAGCCTCTTTCCTCGACCAACCTGTGCACGGCTCTCCCAGTCTTCAAGTCCTTGGCTTGAGCACAAGCTGGCAGCACCGACAGAACCGTGGCACGGTCAATCCCGACGCCATCACCAACCATATCCACGAAGACTTCCAATGCCCTGCGTGCACAGCCGTTCTTGGCGCACCCGGAAATGACCGCGTTCCAAGACGCGACCGACCTGGTCTGCATCGCTTCAAACACCGCCTCCGCGGCGCCCACGTCGCCGCATACCATGTACATGGAGATGAGCGCGTTCTGCACGTACGTGTCGCCGCCGAAGCCGGCGGCGAGAGCGCGGCAGTGCACAGCGCGCCCATGGCGGCCCAGGCGGAGGCCAGCGCAGGCCTTGGCGGCGAAGGGGAAGGTGAGGTGGTCGAAGGAGAGCATCTCCGAGTACAGAGCGAGGGCCTCCAGGTGGTGGCCGACACCGGCGTAGGAACGGATGAGTGAGTTGGAAAAAGAAACCGGAGGTGGGTGAGGCATTTGCGCAAGCAGGTTGTGCGCGCACACCGGCCGGCCGCCGGCGCAGTAAGACATGAAAAGTGGATGAAGGCTGCGGCGGTGGCCGTGGCGGCCGGACGTGAGGAGGAGGGCGTGGATCTGGGCGGCGGTGGTGGCAGCAAGCGGGGCCGAGGCCTTGGAGTGGAGCAGCGTGAGGCATCGCCGGATAAGCGGGTCAGGTTTCATCCACATGACTCGGAGCAGTTTACAAATTGGACTTTGAAGGGAAAGACAAAACAGAAATGGATTGCAATCTGTATACCGTTAACTTGTGTTGAGTGTTGACCATTGCAACTGACACTGTTACTGCAGTACTCTCGTTCATAAAGTTTTTTATTTTAAATTTGTATTTTTTAATTTTAGTTAAAATGGACCCTTTTCTATATTAGTAATTAACAAGGTCTCTTATTTTCTATTACTTATTTATTATAGTTGATATAAACTCTTCTTTTTAATCTAATCCATTACAATCGATAGTTTAGATCTTTTTCCTCTTTGATTGGTCAAAAATTAAGAGGTTTGAATCTTGAAATGCGCGCGTGCCTTGTATTTTTTTATGAAGAGTACTGCATTGTGTAGGGTCGTGGCATACATCTGCACTTTTTTTTTTGGGGGAAATTGCCCAAATACCATTATAGAAGAATTCACATTGCCAAAATACCACTGTCCCCACATGTCATACACACATCGGGCCCCACATGTCATACACACATGAGTGGTATTTTGGTAAAGTGAAGATTTCATAATGGTATTTTGGCAATTTTACCTTTTTTTAGAGGGTATAAAGAAGGCGCGCACAATTCACTCTATAACTCATCACACCTAGACTAGCTCGCACGCACACGCGTGCGCCCCAACACTCGCTAGAAACAGCGACTATCTTAAGGGACAACAATTAGGCATGAAGGCACACGCGTGTGCGTACCCCTATGACTCTAGGAAAATCATAGAAAAATACAACGCACGGAGCCAACTCTAGGGTTTGAACTCTAGTGCGTAGCGTTGCCACTGCAGCCTCTACCACTAGGCCAAAGCCTCGTCCGCAGCATACATCCACACTTATACAAGGAGTTTCGGTGCTAATCTCGCCCATTGCTCGTGCACCTAGATTTGTGCGTAGCTCACCCTCTCTTTTAGTGATATTTTTACATGGTCTTTTTTAGAGAAAAAACCTTGAATTTTTGAACCAAAGGCACGGATGGCCGTCACCGTTCGGCTCTGACGCAACATGGACAACCACGCCGATGGATTCTTCGGGCATCAATGTGGTCGCGTGGCAAGGTGGAGATGATCGTCAGCGACTGCTCTATCAGGAGAGGTGTCTCAAGAAGGTGGATGGGACGAAGAGAGACGAAGGAAGGAAGAAAGATATATTTGAAACATTTTTATTGGGAAAAAACTATGTGAGAGAAATGATGGGTTACACATGAAGCTTGGCGCACCTATCCTCTAGATACAGTGTTTGCATCAATAAAAAGACATTTTTGTTTGTATGAATAGATATTATTCGATCCCAGTTCTTTCCTAAACTTCCTATGAAAAATCTTGAATTGGATCCAAAATTATTTACACTCTTCAAATAGGAATCGTTTTTTAACTGACTTTCGTGTTTTGGTGAGTCATGTCTGTTCTTATCAGCTTATCTGATTTATTTGACTTATCTATCTATTCATTTGTCTTCATTTAACTTAAAAAAATTCCTTTTTTTATTTCAAAGATTTGTTTAAAAGCTGTAAAAATATTTATATGTCAAAGCAATTAGATAGGTCAAATAAGAAAACGTGAGGAGATAGATCTAAGTCCAAAAAATTCAAGCACAAAGGACGCACTTATATTTTTGTGCAGTAATCAACTAATAAGGTTTGAACCCAATGCGAACGATGCGGCGTATACAGCACGAAATGCATCCCAAACTAGATTAGGCAATCCACCTTGCAGGGCAGCCGCCGGAAGAAGTTCGCCGGCACGTCTGGCAGCCTCTGCCGGAGCGCCGGGTGCCGCATCAGGTAGAACCCAATGAGCAGCGCCACCGCCTGGAACGGCGCCAAGAACGTGACCACCGCGAGGCACAGGCAGCACAGCAGGTACATGGCCGTGGCGCGGGGGTCGCGCCAGGTCATCACGCACCGTGCGCGCTCGGCGTGCACCGCCACGTCGCCGACCATCTCCTGTATGCGCGCCCCGAGGCTCCTCAGCCTGTCATACCGCATCCGCACCACCTCCGGCGGCCGCGCCGTCGGGAACTCGTCGAACTCCTCGTCCAGCTCGTCCGGGTGCGCCATCTCGGCGTGCGACACCTTCGTGTCGGCGTGCCACGGGTGCCTCGGCCGCCGCCGGTAGTTCCACAGCCCGAGGGAGAACTTGTAGAGGAAGAAGGTGGGCAGGATGAGGTTGGGGCAGCACACGAGCATGGCGTAGATGACGTGAACGGCGACGGTGGTCACCGGGTTCCTCCAGTGGCAGACGTCGGAGAACCACCGGAGCGCGGCGAAGAGCGGCGCCGCCGCCGCCATGAGGCGGAAGAAGTGGGCCTTGCTGCGCCGCATGCTCCACCGCAGCGCGTGCGCCTCGCAGAGGTGCTCGACGCACTCCCGGCGCAGCGGCGGGTCCATCCGGCCCAGCCGGTGCGCGATGAGCGCCACCGCCTCCCGCCGGAGCGTCTCCTGCTGCACCACGGAGAGCGGGCAGTGGTAGTGCATCGCCGGCAGGTGCGGCCGCGCATACGCCTGGAGCAGGCCCAGCGCCGACGTGCTCGAGAACCGGACGGCGAGGTGGAGCTCCCCCATCTTCCTAACGCCGCCGCCGTGGAGCGACATGAGCGGGTACGCGTGCGTGTAGACGCGGCCGGTCTCGAGCGTCGAGAGCCGGATCCGCACCTTGCCGAGGAGGACGTCCCTGGCGGCTGGGCCGCCGTCGCCGGCGACGAGGCCGCCCTTCTCGCCGATCTGGCAGTTGTGGAAGACGGCGACGGTGAGCACGGTGCAGTGGTCGTGCACGTCCCAGTAGCACTGCTGGTGGAACCGCGGCGCGAGGCTGTCGACGACGGTGTGCGTGCGGAACCACTTGACCCCGTACTTGGCGACGCAGTAGGCGTCGCAGGAGCCCCGGCCGTCGCGCGTGCGCAGCGCGGGGAGGCCGCAGGCGTGGTGGATTCCGAGCTCCACGAGGCCGATCGGCGGCCGGTTGTGCCACAGCTCCCTCGCCGCCGGCCGGACGTCGCTCAGGTAGTGGACCGGCTCTGACAGCACCTTGTACCCACCTTCCAGGCAGAGCCTCACGCATATCTTGGCAGAGAACTTCTCCACCTTCGCTGCTCCCTCCGGCTGCACCAAATTATACCTGACAAAAGGGTATTTGCCTAATAATCATGGGCAAGTTAAATCTAATTATATTAATGCACACTGATGTATGACCGTTGCGACAGCTGAGCTGAAATGTGGCGATAACATTAGTATACGTCAGCATGAAACTATACAAACATTTTTTAAAAAACTTTGAAATTTAGATTTGCTAATTCTTATGCATCTGATTTTTTTAACCAAAAGGCGCTTTAAAGTTTCACTCTAACAGCACAAAAAATGCCCTACTTACCATAAAAAATACTATAAATTTGCTATTTATCAATTGTCTATTTTATTCGTTGATTTTCTATGTTTTATTACAATGTAGATTTACCAAATACACGTGCCTACGTACTTTTTATCTTCCTATGTATTAAGCCATCCTATTGTTTCAGTTAGTCTAAAACTGCACAATGGTAATACTAAAATTACACTTGTTAATTATGTATAACTTTATATTTATAATGCAATTATATCAAAATCGACTGACACATATATTATTTTCAGGTGATTGTGCGGTAGGCGATCTCGTTAAAAAGTCTCTCTCTCTCTCTCTCTCTCTCTCTCTATATATTGGGAACGCAGGGACGCGGGCGCACGCAGTGCGTAGGATTGGCGCGTAGCGATGATCCAACGGCTCAGCCTGGTTCGGCCCGCGCGCCAGGCGTCGAATGTCCGACGCCTGGCGCTCGCCTAATTCTTATACATCTGATTTTTCTTAACCAAAAGGCGTTTTAAAGTTTCACTCTAATAGCACAAAAAATGCCCTACTTACCAAAAAAATTACTATAAATTTGTTATTTATCGATTGTCTATTTTATTCGTTGATTTTCTATGTTTTATTACTATGTAGATTTACCAAATACACGTGCCTACGTACTTTTTATCTTCCTATGTATTAAGCCATCCTATTGTTTCAGTTAGTCTAAAACTGCACAATGGTAATACTAAAATTGCACTTGTTAATTATGTATAACTTTATAGTTATAATGCAATTATATCAAAATCGACTGACACGTATATTATTTTCAGGCGATTGTGCTGTAGGCGATCCCGTTAAAAGTATATAAACCTTTATAATTTAAAACTATATAAAACCACGTAACAGAAAACTGCATGTAACATATGACGAAACTATATGAAACCAGATGAATTAACATGAAACAGCGAATCCAACGGATCACCGTTGGCTAGCATCACTCATCTATTAACAATTTTTGGCCAAATTTTGACTACGTAGAATTGTGCTTACCATCTTGGGCGAATCGGGCGGGAGTCCCACCGGCGTTGGAAGTCTGTGAACGGGATGTGCACGAGGCCGATAACCACCTCCTTATCGACCTTGACGCGGTCCTCGACGGAGACGATGAGGTGGTCCTCAAACGGCTCAGCGGCGACGAACAGGTGGTCCTCGTTCCAGCCGTAGGACGGCAGCCGGGAGACGCACGTCTTCGTCTTCAGCACCTGCGCCGACACGCGCGACCGGACGAACACCTCGCCGACGCGGGCCCTGTCCGCGAGCACGACGTCGCGGACCTCGACGACGTTCACCCGCACGTACCACAGCCGCGGCACGGTGTACTGCTTGCACCGGATGTGCGCGGCGAGCCTGGCGTCGACGGCGAACGCGGCGTCCGCGTGCACGGCGAGCGGGAAGCACTCGTCGGCCTGCGTGCCGAACCACACGGCCACCATCACCTCCCCGGCGTGCCCCGCCGCCTTGTCCAGGAGGCGGTGCCACTGCGGCGCGAGCGCGCTGTCCGGCGGCGCGCGCGCCGGCACGTCGACGAGGTCGAAGCGCGCGCGCCCGACGTGCTCCCCCTTGGCGAAGCCCCGGCCGCGGATGACCACCTCCAGGAACGACGCCTGGATCCTCTCCCTCGAGAACGCGAACACGTCGTTCCACTCGGGCGCCGCCGTCTTCTCGACGTGCCGCGTGGAGCAGGAGTGGTTGCCGAGCCTCAGCTCGGCGAACGGGTCGAGGTCGCCGCCGCTCCACTTGAGGTCCCGCGCCTTGACGACGCGCACGTACAGGTATTCCATCCTCTCCACGAGGTCGTACCCGCCGGCGCCGGCGCGGCCGCCGGCGAGGCGGGGCCTCGTCTCCTTGATCCCGAACTCATCGTACGGAGGCAGGGGGCCGAAGGGGCCAAACCTCGGCAAGACGCCGGCCATGCCCGCGGCAGAAGCTACCAGATCGGGTTGGGCGAGCGACGATGATCACTGAGGAGTGAGGAGGCGCTCTTATGTGCGTTCTGCAGTCTGGCCACCGAACGGCCGGCCGTGACGTCGTGAGCGGCGAGCCGGCGAGCGCATGCATGCATGGCTTTTGGGTTGGTGATCGACACGGTTGGTGTGTTTGCAGAGGGACGTTGGTGATCTACTTAAGTTAGTCTTCTCTTATAATAGGCGTATCACATCGGTTCATGACTTCAGCCGAGAGTGGAGCTAATCGACCAGCCGTGTGTGCGGATGACCAACTAAGATTAACAACCACGCTGGCTGGCGATGTTTGGCCGTTTGTCCGTCACGCTGTTTTTCTTCCCCGGAGAGGGGAGTCAGTTCTAATCAAGGTTTTTCTGAGGGGTTTCAATCTAGGCTGTAAGCCCATTTTTCATACAAACCTGAACGCAGATAGAACTGTAAATTGCATTATACTGGGCCGGTCCGGCTCGGGCGGTGGTGCCTCGTGGCGGAAAAAGGAAAGCGTTAAGAGACACTTCTGGCCCAACCCTAGACACTCTAAGATCCTTTTTCAAACCAGCTCTGCTCCCATTTCAAGTCAAGAGATAGATAAATAGCCACATTCCATTGCACTGATCGGGGGTGCTTGTAGTGACTTAAGGGGTCGAAGACCAATAAGCGGCTTATTTATATCAAGCATTCCTCTTATTGCTAGATCCAATCTTCTGGTCCCTGCGAAAAGGAAAAAGAATTTCACGTTCTTCCTTTCAGGAAGAGAGGATTAGGAAAGTTGATGCTTTCTCCAAACCGCCGGGAAAAGCATGAAAAAAGGCTCCAATGGTACGATCCCTCCGTCACCCCAGAATGAAAGGGGTGATCTCGTAGTTCTTGATGCAAAACAGGTCGGCTTGTCTTGGCCATCTTTCTGACCATGCCAGGCTGACCCGGATAGCCAAAAGTAAGGTTCGACACGGTACAAAGACATGTTGAGCCGCTGTTGCCCTAGGCTAGCCCGGGCCTGGAATGCGGGAGAAATTAGTGAGTTTATTAATTTTTTGATAATTCATATGTTGCTCAAATTAAAAGTTGTCCACATAAAAAAAGATGTGTCTCGAAATTCTCTACAACTTTCATGTAGAATGAAAAATCATACGAGCACGAAAAGAGCTCGAAATATTCCAATTACTGAGAGGCTTTGTCAGCATAAAAAAAAGTCGTGCACTAAATATTTTTTTATAAATTCATATGTTTCTCAAATAAAAAGTTGTATAGATGAAAAAAGTGTCTCAAAATTATGTACAATTGTTACGTACTACCTCCATCCAAAAATAATTGCAGTTCTGGCTATGCACCTGGACATAAGCAAGTCTGGGTGCATGGCCAAAACTACACTTATTTTAGGACGGAGGGAGTAGAATACAAATTCATGCAAAAACAAAAAGACCACGAAAAAAATCAAAATACATACTCTTGCTTCGATTTAAGCCGAACCGGCCCAAGCACAAGTGCAGAACCTATAGGCTATAGTCAAGCTATGTTGGGTGATCCACCGTGCCTGAATTTTAGACCAGGCCCGGACCAGCATTTGGTCGTGCTAACCCGACACATTTTCCTTTGTACCATGCTTGGGCTTTCAAATTTATGTCATGCAGGGGCCAGCTTAAAAATGACAGCTCTACAAACAAATAACTCACACCTCATGCATGCCACACGCACAAATCTGGATGAAAGGCCAAAAACCTTTGTCCGTTATAGTCACACGTATAGGGGTGGAAATGAGTCGAGTTCGAGCAAGGCAGCCTCCGGCTTGGCTTGGCTCGATTCGTTACCAAGCTGAGCTCGGTAGGGTGTCCGAGCTAGAAACTAGGCTTGGCTCGGCTCGTTGAAAGCTCACGAGCTACTCGCGAGCTGGAACATAACAACACAACAGTTGCACCAAACAATTACAAACATTTGACAAATGCCAACAGAAACATAATTAACTATGCGTTCATGCTAATTGCCAACATCTAGTGCAGCAAAATAAGAGGTTCCCATGCTCTCTAATATTAGCTGGCCGCCAACCCTATCTATTTGGGCCGGACCGGCAACGGGCCAACAGCCTAACATCCTACATATATACTCCACCTTGACTTGCTCACGAGCCGAGCCCGAGCGAGCCGAGGTCTGGTTTGGCTCGGCTTGATTAGAGTGACAAACTTAAAAGTGTGCTCAGCTCATACTTGTTTGTAAACGAGCCGAGTCCAAACCGTGTTGAAACCGAGCCGAGCCTGAACAGCTCACGATCGAGCTTTCAGCTCGCGTTTGAGCCCTACACACATGCATAGTCTAATTAAACGGGTGCGTGTGTGTTTCTTTTTTGTGAAATCAATCTTAAAAAAATGCATGACATTGTGCATTGAGCCTATTACTTTAAAAGCGTGCAGGTAGGGATACTTGCGCTGCATTCCATTTCATGAGCTTTAGCTCAGTTTGTTCTTTAACCTATACCCTGTGGTGTATTAGGATACCATGCACGTACGGTGCTTATACATAAGTGTGTTAAAAAAAAAGAGCATACCACATCACTATGCACATATATATAGAATTATTTTTCCAATGCATTAAGCTTATAAAAAGGGTCTTACCACCGTTTGTTTTGAGTTTATTTATCATCTTATTGACTAGTAGATGCATGTGTTCCACGTACGTAGGAGAGAACGCATTCATTACAAGATGAAAAGTAGATAACTTATATCTTCTACATTTTCTATGCCCAAATTCTTGTCGGTTTGATGCAAAGACCGACTCTAATCGAGGTTCTTAGGGTTTCACGAATTGGGGATTCAATTTAGGGCTCTTATGTAAAATCAAGAAATCCGAGACCAAGCTGAGCTAGGGTTTCCAATCCAAAGTGCTTAATTAATTAATTCAACACTAATCAAGATTAAATTTGTCTTAGGGTTCAACGATCAGGGCGATTAGGTTTTCATACCAAATGCTATGCTTAACTTAAACATTGCCCAGTTATATCTTACATGAACACATTAGCAACGGAAGGCCATTAGCACTAATCTTAATTAGACAATGCATTAGTTAGGCTCGATGATGCGAAGATTGTCGGAAGAGGCCGACGATCGCATATGGCCTTCGAAGCCACTGAGCGCCACTACGAGGATGGGGAGTTTTTGGATTTTCTCATGTGCAATATGTGTCATATAGAGAGGTATGCAAGCCCCTTCGTTACTACTCCATTGACCTATGTTGCCTTGATACGGGGATGGGGATACGGATACGTGATACCGCAAAGACAATTTCTCAAAAACTAGGATACAGGGATACGTGTGTGTAAATATATAATATTTTATTTCTTTTTCTAAATCAAGTTTTTCCATAAATTCACTTACACTATATCTTCTATTACTTTCAATTTCTTGTTCAAGTGTTTCAGGACTTATATCTTCTAATGTTCTTGATCTATAGTTCATAAATCTTATACTAGTTTTACCTTTACCATTTTCATAACTTATATAATCTTCTGGTTGTTTTAATGCCTTGCTTTGAACCAATTCACTTATATTGTGTGTCTGCCCTGTGAAGGTAATTTTCTTTCTGTTGTAATATCCTTCGGGGGTTCCCGAAAGAAAAAACCATATGTAAATTAGTTTGTGGAATGAAGTAGTTATGGATTTGAAAATCTCTATGTCCTTTCAGTTCGGTTTCTATGGTTTAAGTTTTTATGCTAGGGACCCTATAGGAGAAACCTCTGCAAGCTGTTCTTAGAAATCCTCTGAGCAGTTAGGGAGAACTCTATCGCCATAGAGAAGTGTTCCCTTCGGATGGAACTGTCTGGGGAGACGATAAAAATTTATCCCATACAACTTGAACTGAGGATAGCCAGGGAAAGACTTAGCTACTTCTGAAACAAACTAGTGATAAATATGGTGAGTACCGAGTAGGATTCAACAACCGCTGTCTGAAACCCGGCTGTCTTGTTGGTTTCGCCAACCTGCAAAGATCATGCTAATTAAATCTGAATTAAATCTTTCATACTGCTGATAGTGAGCATACACTATAGCAAATAGTAACAATTGCTTACTATTTAGCCCACTGCTACAGTTTTCGTCCACTGCTACAGTATTGTTACTATTTGCTATAGTGTATGCTCACTATCAGCAGTATGATAGATTTAATTCAGATTTAATTAGCAATTTTAAGCAGGATCTTTGCGGGTTGGCGAAACCAACAAGACACCCAGGTTTCAGACAGCGATTGTTGAATCCTACTCGGTACTCACCATATTTATCACTAGTTTGTTTCAGAAGTAGCTAAGTCTTTCTCTGGCTATCCTCAGTTCAAATTGTATGGGATAAATTTTTATCGTCTTCCCAGGCAGTTCCACCCGAAGGGAACACTTCTCTATGGCGACAGAGTTCTCCCTACCCGCTCAGGGGATTTTTAAGAACAACTCGCAGAGGTTTCTCCTATAGGGTCCCTAGCATAAAAACTTAAACCAGAGAAACCGAACTGACAGGACATAGAGATTTTCAAAGGCAGAACTATTTCATTCCACAAACTAATTTACATATGGTTTTCCCTTTCGGGAACCCCCGAAGGGTATTACAACAGAAAGAAATTACCTTCACAGGGCAGGCACACACAGCTTAGTCTTTTTACAATATGCTATTTTACAAGAGGCTAAATTACACACTACTAATAATATTAGGGTGGAGGCTCTCTTCTGAGAGTTGTGGAGTTGTGGACATGGATGTGCTGATGATGGGTGCTGATGATCGGTTTGCTGGTGGATGATCCTTCTGCGTTGCTCATGGAGTCCCCGCGCACTCCTTCTCCTTCTGTTTACAGCGACGATTATTGGTGTCTCTGCCAAGGCATATCTTCGTTACGAAGTCATATCTTCGATATCATGACGAATCTTGACGGTTATGGTGCCTTCTGGACGAAGTCTTCTGATAGTTTTTCATGTAGCTACTTTTATGATGGATATGTGACGGGTGTGTCTTCCATGCGCGAATATTTGGTAGTTCCCTATCAATATAGGTCTTCTTTTCATGCGCGAATATTCTTCTTTCCATATGTAGTTGAGATTCTTGCTATTCGGTAACTTCAGGCCTATCTGTCCTCTGCTGAAATATTTTATGGACCTTCTGGAGAATTCTTTGGGTATGGTCTATATATGTAAATATACAATACAAAATGCAGAAATAAAAAACTAGTTCCAATGGGAGCATATTGTTAGTTTATTACCTGGTAAACGTTGCATTGTTGTGTCATTAATACGGGGTTGATCATTGCATTGTGACACTGTCCACTCTCCAATCTCCATATACACATCTGTACATACGAACAAGAGAAAATTGCATCAATAGTCCCCAAACTTGTCCAGCCTATGCACATAAATCCGTAATTATCAAAACCGCTTATTTATGTGTCCGAACTTGCGAAACCATTGCAACTTGGTCCAATGGGTGGTTTATAGGGTGGTTTGGTGATGTGGACTGCCACATCACTTGCCACGTGGCCGGATTTTGCCACATCACCTCTCCTATCTTTCTTCTTCCTCTCCCCTCTCTCTCTCTCTTTCTCCTTTCATTCACTCTTGGTGGGAAGGAACGAGACGACGCAGCCATCGGTGGAGATGGGGCGCCACGCCATGAAGATGAGGATGGGGCTTGAGGCCTGCGCCTCCGCGCCGGGAACGGGCTTCCATCGGGCACCGCCCCTGGGGAAGAACTCCGAGCCGCCGCGTGGGGAGCCACGTCGTCGAGCGAGAGGAGACGCCGTCGTGGGAAGTATGTCGGAGCCGCGCGCTGGGAGATGTCGCCGCCTACGCGCGTTGAGGAAGACTCGGGAGATGCCGCCCCCGATGCCATGAAGAAGCCACCGCCGCTGCCATGAGCAGGGGAGCCACGCCCTGCCGCTCATACATGGGGATGAGGAAGAGGCCACCGCTGTGCCGCCGCCGAGGAAAGAGGAGCCGCATGGCACGGTGACCGGCGCACCATCCCCCAGCCTCGTCGGCGATTCTCCATGGCGGCGCCAAGGTGGGCATGGTAGCGGCGGCCTCCTGAATATGGCGGCGCCAAAGCCCGTGGCGACGTCCAGGGCCAGCTTGGCAGCGGCGGCATCTCCCTTCTTCCCTGGCTCGACCTCCATCGGCAGTGGCTTCGTTCTTCCCCAACGCGGCGCGGCGCCCTTCTTCTCCAGGACGGCGGCTCCCGTGCCCTTTGCTTCAGATCCGGCGCTATGGCCCGGCGGCAGCTTCCTCCTCCCTAGGCGCAAGCGCCGCCGGCGGCGGCATGGCATCTCCACACGGCGCAATCCCTATGGCACGGCGGCCCTGGCGGCATCTCATCTGCTCCATCTCCTATGGCGGTTTCGGCTCCTTCCCTGACTACGATCTATACGGCGCGCCGCTCCTCTTTTCCCCCAAGGCAACGGTGGTGACTCCCCTTAGCCCGGCCTCAGCACCTCCACGGCCCGGCTCGGCGACGGCTATTGCCCTCAACACGGTACGGCATGGTGGCGCGGCGTGAGGGTGAGCTCAGGGGGGGGGGCGCGGCGCGGCGGCGAGCATGGGGAGGGGGCGCGACACGGTTCGAGCTAGGATGAGTGGTTGGAGCTGGGAGGAGTGGCTACAAGTTGTGGGGGGCAAAATGCAAAAAGAAGGCCATCTCAGTTTGGACTTTGACCGCCACGTTAGCAAACCACTCTCAAAACCACTCTAAACCCGCGGATTGGGCTTGATTGCAACAATTCAACAAGTTTGGGCGCAAAAATAAACGGTTTCAATAGTTATGGATTTATGTGCACAGGTGGAACAAGTTTGGGGACCAATAGTGCAATTTTCTCTGTGAACAATGTAACACTAGGATTGAGATCTAGTTCAGCCATATCATTTAGAATTGCTTCCAATTCAGGGACATCAAGTGATAGACTAGCTTCCTGAAGAAAATAAGCACCACCCTCGAAACACTTCATGGCTATCTCCCCAACATCCCACATTCTTGCAGGACCACTTGAATAATCCTCATATTTTCTTGAAATGAGTCGCAAGTTTTGGTGCACAAATACCAAGTTCTCCGCACGTGCAGGTTTTAGTCTACAACAAAGCAAGTGCAAACAATTATTTACATCACAAAAAAATTTATACAATATAAATAGTAGAGATAGAAAGTTACTTGTTTCTCATTGAACTGTGAATAAAATCACAAGTGCTCCATTTTTTCAGCACAAGAAGATGAAGCGGGCTGTCCAAGTAACTTCAATGCCAATGTCCTCAATTCTGGAGCACAGTTATCATGAATTCTCCACCATTGCTTTGGCTCTAGATGAGCTCTATCCCCAAGTGAATCAAATAAACTAAAACCGGTGCCAAATAGAGAGAAATCAGCAAACTGTTGCTTAATTTTGATCAACTCTTCGTTAACATAGCCAAACATTTTCCTAAATTACTTGTTTCTCGTATCTAAAATCTCCTTATCATTATGAGGAGGTACTCGATCAAGAATCTCTGAAAGCCAAGCTTCAGAGTAGTACCTATTTATTATTATTAATTAAAATCAACAACACATGACATAGTAATATAGCACAAGATCAACAAAAATAAGCGATATAAAATTACTTAGGATTTAGGGAATGCGCCAAGCAATGCAAGGGAGTATTGCTCTTTGCCCATCGGGAGACTAAGATCTCATACACAAGTGAGTAAAAGCAAGAAAAGTGATGCAGTTCTTTCCCTTCATATCAATAAATTACTTTCTTCACCTTCTCTATCATAGTATCCCACATCCCATAGATCAAATGTAGGCATGGCTTGTCGGTATCAGCTGCACGTATCGTAGAGTAGATAGGCTCTGTGAAATTAAGAATGTAAACAACTTTATCTCACCACATATCATTTAGAATTTTTTTTCTTCACCATTTATGCTTGCTCTTGATTGTCTTCCCTATACTCTGACCACTTATCACTCACAACCATCAAAGTTAGAGATTTTTTAATGGCACGAAACCTCTTCAACATAACCACAGTTGATGCAAACCTATATATATAACAAATGCAAGTAAACTAAATTAGATGCAAATTTAAATTAAAGATGATAGTTGCTATTTGCTAAAACTAAATTAGATGCAAACATTGTATCGGCTATGGCAAGAAATTTTAGCTTGCTAAATGAATTGAACATATAGAGCCTCTGTGAGTGATTCATGATAAAGTTTTTTATGAACAAAGCATCACTTGCAACCTCACTTATCCTTTTTAACCCATCAAAAGCTTCACCATATGTGCTCTGCTTTGCAGCACATATGTTCTTCAAAGTAAGGTTCAAAGTATAGACCACACATAGAGTCAAAAAATATGATCCCACTTATACTCAATTATTCCTCCCGCACCCTTGCAATTGGCCCAATTTCCTCAATAACAACAATTATCTTCTCAGCAAATTACTCTTTTTTCTTGATTTCACCTTCTGTGTTAATTGCTTTAAGAAACATTGGAATATCTTCTGTCACAGCTAGAAAATTCAAGAGAGGGCACCTTCGATGATCAGACCACCAATCAGGCACAACACTAACACCTTTTAAGCTCCATGTTGCTTTCATGGGCTGCAACATATTCTCAACATGTGTCTTTTCCTATGCAAGAAGAGTTGTCCTAAGCTTATTGCAATTTGGAGGAACATAACCACCAATATTGTTGTTGGCAGCAAAGGTGAAGGCCTTCCTAAAAAATAGGTTTCTTGTAACATTGAATGGTAGACCTATAGAAAAAAAGTAAACTAAATAAATAAATAAATAAATAAATATAATAAACAACTGTAAGCAAACTAAATTTGATGATATCTGCAGTGTAGAACATCCTAACAATCATACAATCAAGTTTTGTACGAATATCTTGATTAAAACTTGCTTTAATATCCGATTTCCTTTTCTTTGAGCCCACTCCCTCTGGTGGCAATGGAATGTCTCTAGGTAAGGTCCTAGAAGCGAGCACCTCGGCTCTACACATTTCTTGATTAAACTGCTCAGGAACTTGAATTGAGACCTTTAGAAAAGTACCAATGCCTACGCCAGAAATCCTTAGCAAGTGTGCCTTAATCCTTGAATAACTTTCACTAAAGTTACATTGCAAAGTTTACATCTAAACCTTGCATTTCCCCCCTGTTTCTTTCCCGGTCTTTTCTAACAATTCAACATAACGGCACAAAGGCTTCTTCTCATCGTCATTTGTTGGAATGACGCGGGCATTACGCAACAGATTTGCTGACGATGATCCAGATCCTTCCGATGTTGCAGTTGGTGTTGAACCAACAGAAGGAGAGGAACTCCCTGTCCCTGTCCCGCTTTCCATTTGCTGAAAAATACAAGGATACATTCATACATCCGCAATCCACGTCATTGCATTCAACCATTCACAATCAGTAAATCACAAACACAACTGAGAGAGAGGGAGAGAGAGATTGAGAGAGACAGTACCCCTACCGAATGCCGACTGTCGTAGCCCACTAGCCTGTAGCCGTGCGCCCTGCCGCCCTGTCCCTGACCGGCGATCTCCCTGCGCTGCTCCCTGATGGATGCTGCGGGCGGACTGGCTGGTGTCGACCTTGACAGCGGGCCCTTGCCGTGGCCAGTAGCGTTGAAATATGGGGACGGCAACCGCGGCGGCGGGATCCGGTTCGGGCCGATGTGGGCGGCGACGGCAAAATCTAGGGAACGGCGCTTCGGCGGCTAGGGTAGGAATTGTGTGAGGGCGGTGGAGTGAGGGAGTGGTTGGGCCATTGGGCGGAAAAGCAATAGCAGGTTCCAGTACGTATCCCACAAGTATCCAGCCAGTATCCGAACGTATCGGTTTTTTTTAATTATCTAAAAATGCAAAAAAAAACACCGATACGGTCCGGATACATATCTGGCCGTATCCGACACGTATCCGTATCCGGTGCGTGTCCAGATATGGGTACGTAGATTTTGGGAAGTACACATGTATCCTTGCCATTAACTACCTGAAATCGCACCCCATGGGTAGCTCAGTTACTATGGACGAACTTGGATCGCAACCAAGGGTGGTTGGACGTCTCCGATTGGGATGCACGAGTGGACAGTTACTCCTAAATTTTAGATGAATCCGAAGGTCATATCCAACAACGCACTGATATGGATCCAGGCAATATATAGGCAACGAGCTCACGAGTGGCTCAAGCTCTCTAAGAGCACGCCTCTTAGCTTGATCAGGAAACGAGCCGAGTCCCTGGCTATAAGAAATTCAAGAAGCCGGCTTGAAACATATATATTTCCATTTTTTTTATTTTAAAAAATAAGGATAAGGAAAGGAAACGCTATCAGGCTGCAAGTAATTTGAATGGTGTGAAAGTCAGCATTTGTCTCACCATGACCGCATGTCTAATGTATATATCTAATCTGATTCAGGTTTGCAATTTGCAAGGATGCAATGGGACATTCCGATAGACCTACTACTCGCTATGAAGGGTTCAGGAAGGTTCAAATCAATACCACGAAAAACTGTGGAGAACCGTTCTAAGCAAAATCCGACAATATTTTGATCTCCTCAGTTTACCACTTGATTTTCTTAATTTATTGTGGTTAACCATGAAACCACCAAACCACTGGGCTCGGTTTTGAAGATCATTTGGTTATGGTTCTCAGGGTTGGACCAAGAGCATAGATGCTTTAGAACCTACAGTTTTTGTTTGTTCCCAACCTTGCTGACATTATTCTCACACTCGCAAGCGTGTTATCGTCGCACCAGCGAATCTGAATTCTGAAAACGAGTCGCTGTCTACAGGCTATTTCAGGTTATTTCTGGATCATTCATACATAATCAGGATATGATAATTAAAATTCTAAATGGTGTGATCGACTATATGTGTCTTTGTTGCTACGTTCCCTCTGATGTAAGAGGACGCGAGTGTCATTCTTCGTTTTTTTCAGAAACTTTGCAGTAATGTGGGTTGTAAAAACAGATACTGTTTGTGTATGTTTCCGTTATCATGGTAATGGAAATCGGGGTATGCCCCTTTTGGGAAAAAAAATGGTGCGATCGACGAGGCCGACCGAAGGAAGATGCCGGGGTTTATGCCTTCGTCCCCCGACTGCTCAGTGTTCTTACCTCCTTGTATGGACCAGAGGAAGTTTCTGCCTCTATGGTGGAGCACCGGCTAGCGGCAGGGAAGATAACACATGATGCTCCCATCTATACACCTGCAGACCTGCGATGATACGGAAAGTACACAACCGAAAGACAATGATAGAAATTACATATACAATGTTAGAGATGACCGCACGTTTTTATAGATAATTTGCTCACACACACAGTTTTTAATTCTCGTATAGAGTTGACTCTTACTTAAGAGACGGTTCAAATATCTATTCACACTCTCTCCTCCACATCATCAATTGGCGGACATGCCACTGCTTAGAGATGGTTGAAGGAACCTAAGGCCGAGAGGGGGGTGAATCGGACTATTTCAATTTTTCTTTTTTGTTATACTTAGTCACTTAGACAAGTTAGGGCACACAGCTAGCGCGTGAATTCCTACACAAGTCTAGTAGGCGGAAGCAATCAAAACACAAGTGTAGGAGGCATGAAGGAACTCGCAGGCAGTGGATATCAAGATGCAGTAAGTAAATAAGACAGAGAAGCGCAAACCGATCTTTTTACCATGTTCGGTGCAAGCACCTACTCACGTTGAGGAAGCTTCCGGTCAAGGAAGTCGGGACTCTATCGCCCCTAGTACTCAATCCACTCGGTGGTATCTCTTTACCAACACATGGTAGGCGAGCTCCAAACCTTCACACGAATCGGCAGCCTCCACACATGAAGGACCCCGAAACACCGACTTCACAAGCGAAGCCGACCTCGAGCACACCGAGGATTTAGCACATCTCCAACGCAATGGAGAAGAGCACTTTGGGAAGCAAGGTGGCCGCCGACGCGATGGCGGGCTTTTCACACCCGACGGACGGAGAGGAAGCACCGTAGGAAGTACGGTGACCTTCACGTAGAAGGGTTTGCTTATGGTATGCTTGATGGAGCTTGGCAATGACGATGTCTTCCGGTGGCAAGAGTCCCAAAAGCATAAGACAGGAGACACCACAACTCACTCAACCCTCAACCCATCATGGAGGATGGAAATACAACCATGGAAGAGGGCATGGACCTTGGGGGCGACGAGGAGAACACTAGGGGTGCTCTCTTCTTCTTCCTCACTCCTTCTCCCTCAATCCCTCTCACTCAATCTCTTAAGCATATGGAACCCTAGGTTGAGGTGGGAACCATGGGAGGAGCTCTCTTTGGTGGCTAGGGTAAGGGGTGGTTGCTAAATAAGGCTCTCAGGCCCTCTCTTGATCAAGAAAGCCCTTATATACTCTCCACTTCGAAACCCTAAGAAATAGATCTCAGATCCAGATTCAAGCCCTAGGCCGGACAACACCCCGGACAATTTCCGGACAGTCCGGACGAAGGCAAGCGCTCTTTGTAAAAGATAAAACTCGAGACAGCAAGGACACAACAAGGTCCGGACAGTCCGGACAAAACGGTCGGGATAGTCCAGCCGAAGGCAGACGCTTATTGGAAAATGGAACTTACAAGCTAGGGAGGACACAACTTGGGCCGGACAGTCCGGATTCCGAGGCCGGACAGTCCAGCCAAAGGCATCACTTCAACAGCGCTTCAGACGGCATGCCTTGGGCCGGACAGTCCGGCCCCCCAGGCAAACAGGCAGCCTACTGCCAGTAGAAAGCTTCCCCAATTTATATGATTTTTTATGTTGCTCAAATGAAACACTTGTCAACACGAAAAAGATTCGTCTCGGAATTCTCTACAACTTTTATGTTTTGATATTTTTAATCCGAGTACGGGAAGGCTCTAAAAAATACTAAATACCACAGATCTGCCATGGAGGCCGAGCCGGGCCACTTGGGCCGGACTGTTCGGGCCCGTGGCCCGGACTGTCCGGGCCCAGTTGCCCCGTCTCGGCCAGCAGCCCACAAAACCCTCTATTTCTGCAGCATTGTCCGAACAAAGATATTTTTGAACATTTAGAACTATTTGGCGCCAAACGTAAGCTCAACGAGCGGGAAGGTTCGTAGGCTTAGGCGGGAAGTTTCGTGCCCACAAAGGATTTCGGTTTTGGATGGCTTAGTGGCTACGAAACCTCGGACAACTGGCTACCCCTTGGAATCCCCTGGGCCTATCCCGAACTCTCTCGAAGACGAATGAGGATAAGAGACCGGAGATGTGCTCTGTGGGACCCTGCAGCCAGAGATTCGACGATCGACAGGCATGATGACCTTAGGCTACACACACGCAAGAAATCAAAAGAACTAGGAAACAAATGTTCTTAATCTTGGCGTGATCCAGCTCTACAGTCCAGTTGCCATCAATTACCAAAATCAAATAAGCCCCTCAGGAGCTTGCTCTTACAATGGTTTAGAGACTGCTGAGGTGGACCGTTGCACGCGCTCTTATAGTATGTAGCTGCTTGATAGTACTCCGTCAGCCTGCGACTATTAATCGCATTGTTCCTCCCCGCCCGACGAGGTGCTCATGGTAGCATATAAAAATGTCATATATATATGGGTTAATTTCATGGGTGCCATTATTAAACAGCCCGTTAGCACGGTTGCCATTTTTCGATCGCCTTAAGCAGAGATGCCATTTTAACAGTTTTCCTCTCCCAAACATGCCATTATGGGGCTTTACAGGGCAAAATACATGTTAATACGCAAGAAATACGGGACTGACAGATGGGTCCCACCTGTCAGCCTCTCCCAGCTTCTTCTACCTCCTCTCTCTCTCTCTCTCTCTCTCTCTCTCTCTCTCTCTCTCTCTCTCTC